>VZTV01029470.1:0-22752 GCA_013400875.1 Anhinga rufa
GCCCTGATAATTCTCTGTGCCACTTTTTAAATTACATTGTCATTTTTTATTACATTAAATGTCTTTGGGAATACAAGTTTACCATAATAATGCAAGTTGCAGAAAAAGATATCCTTAGGTTTGGAAGTTGTACTGAAAACAGCTTTCTGTACTGAAGCAGATTTTGATTTTTTCCTCACTGCAATGGAAAATTCCCTCCTCCTCCCAAATATTTAATTCAATGTGAACTTTTCCAAGATGAAACCAAATATTAGTCTTTAGAAATAAACTGACATGAGCTAAAGCCTTAATAGTATAAGGAGATAATGGCAGCTTAGGATTTAAGCACATCCATTAAAAAAAATAGGAATCTTGAGTTCCAACTTTCCCTAGCTGTGTTTGAACTCTCCCCTCACTATTCAAGTCATCTAACTTCTGGTAGAAATAATGTCAGTCTCTACTTTTGTTTCAGTATCTAAAAATAATTAAATCCAAGTGGGCAAGTTCCATGCTAGAAAATTGTTTTCTCTCATTTTCAGACTCAAAAAGCAGTTATACGAAATGGTGCAGTTTCAGCTATGAGTGTTACAAGACATCCAGCCAAGACCATCCAATAGGCCTGGGGAAATTCTGTTTACAGGAACACGGTACTTACTGGTATCTCATTTCTGAAGCGGACAGAGAACTGTCTCAAGCTAAATACCTAGCTAAGTCACTAGGAGGGAGAAAGAGACAACATATCTTCTTTAACATACGTTAAGTGCACACTGGAGAAATTTGGAAAATTACTCATACCCCAAGCAGACAAAAGCTTTATGACACTCCTTAGAAAGGTTATGTGGGATGGGGAGATACAGCATTTTTTACTGCTGTTTATATTACCTCTCTTGAAATATTAAATGAAAGAAAGATACCAACAAGTTTCTCCAGAAGATTAATGAATCTGGAAGTAAAGTCTCCCAGAAGATCAACCCAGATTCACTTTTGGGACAAAAAGGCACATATTTATAGTGAGTTTACTATTCACTGGGAAAAATTTCCAACTACAAATATTATGTTGTTATTAAACAGACATATAATTGACTAATATGTTTGAACAATGCCTCATAACTACCTTACCTCCTAGAGAAGCAAAATCTAGCCTTGCCTTAAACTCATACCCACTGAAAGAGATGTTTCCAGTACTGTTATACTCCATCAGAGCAGAAAGAAAATATAAATAGCTGAATTTGACTGACAGAAATGGAATGTGTTTGTGCTAATATCATAAAGATTGCAATCAACAGTTGCTGCTCTAAGCCTGATTCTGTCATTCTACTCATACTGAGTAGTATCTGGCTCTAGCAAAAGGAAACTTTCACAGTAAAAACATATTTCAGCAGTAAACTCCTCCTTATTATCAACTCTGATCAAGCAATTTTCCAAATCTTAGGAACACTTATTTTCATAATTAAGAAAAACTGTTTAGCCATGTGAATTTGCTCAGTATAAGGAATTTTACCCATGGACAAATATCATGTGGTTTAGAGTTTTACTGGAACACAGTCTGAATTTCTTGATTCTACATGAAACTGTCTGTAATTCTTTGGGTCTTTTTCCTTGGTGGATATTTGTGCAGAATGGGAAAATAAAAGTTTTCTTCAATACCTGTTGAAGTCATCAGCAGAGTGTCTTTGATTGCAGAGTTTCAAGACCAGTGCAAGAATGAATGGGGTGGAAATCCCACTTTTTCCCAGCAATTAGCTTTGATTTATCAGCAGTAGACCTTCCACTGCAAACCTTACAAAGAGTTTGCAGATGTACAGTGGCAAAACATTTAACTTCCTTGCCACAGGTCAGTAGGTGAGACTTCAAGCTTTGCCCCAGATCAGCCGAGCTAGAAATGAGCATCTAGTGCTCTTGTTGGCAAGCTGACATCAAGTGAAGTGACAGTAGCCACACCAGTTAGTGTGCCATTGACTACAGAAACTGACATGCCTTAAGTGGATGAGGGCAAAGGAATGTTTATACACATAGATATATATTTAATATGGATTAACGGAATAGCAAGCTCGCTAAGAGTCTATGTTATTCACCTATCAAGTACATCTGCCAAATGGAGTGACTGCAGGTAGGGATTCTCTATGTCCAAGGCTGTGAGACCTCAGGAAATCTGTTGTGTGGGTTACTTCTTGAGTTAGGCACCCAAGAAAGCAGACTTGGGCTTTTGGGCAGTACATCCATACCAGGACTACAGGTAGTAGGTCAAGTTACACCAAAAGACTGTCTTTGAGTTTTCAAGGTTCTTGGAAGCTAGTAATGCATTAGAAATTTCCAGCCAGCAGTCTTTGTAGGACCCATTCTCAAAGGAAAATTCAAGCTGACTCTTGCCAGTCCCCTGAAAGGCTGAATTTCTTCTCATAAAAGCTGGCTAAGAAATGCTCTGGTGGTTATAGATGCAGCTCTTCTTTTTCCTTGCATCATTAACCCATAAAGAAGCAAATAATTTTTGCAAGCTCAAAGAACTCCCACCAAACTGAAGTATTGTGGAAGTGGTAAATATTTTTTCCATACCTCTTTCCAAGAATGATCTCTATGCATCCTCTGAAAACTCTTTGCAGAGAATCAGCACACAAGCAAATGACTACAGGTAATAATGGGGAACTGGTTTCAGAATGATAGCCAAGGAAGAAAACACAAGGCCCTGTCTACAGGCTTTTTAGTGACACTAAAATCAAAAACATCTAGCAAGCAGAAGAGATTTAGTTACTAAATTATAGTAGTTCTTAAAAAAGCATGTGTTGCAAGAGCAAATAACTGTACACCCACATGTCTCTCTGACATACGGCCACGAACATAATTAAGCACATAAAGAGGACTAAGGAGAGGGTATGCTAAAAAAAATCAACGGTGCTTCTTAAAAATGTTTTTCCTTCCTCCTTTAACATAACAAATCTTTTAACTTGTAATAATTTATACTCTTTTATATGAGTACCTATTTGAGTTCAAATTTTGTCATAATTGGTAGGAAGCTTTAAAAATTATTGATTTCCAGTTACCTTCGGATCTTGCTGATATGGATAAATTTTTAAAACACTGTCAGAGAGCCTGAAGGATTTAGAAAGTAAAGTCTGATTTACAAGAACTGAGATTGTAGATCTCATCTCCATAAGACAAGATGTGCGCTGATGTATCTGTTTTGCAAATGATGTTTGCTTGGAGATGTTGAGATTCCAGTGACCCAATTCTGTTCAGCTATCATTGGCTTTGAAAATAGTCTCTTTAAACTCTTACATCTGACTACATTTGAAACTGTTACCCCCGATTTTTTTCATTTTCTTGTAGAACAGTAACCAGAAGGTATTAATTTAAAAGAACTCAAGGTGACTCACATAGCTTCTCTTTTTGCATTGCTAGTTTTCCCACTACCAAAAACTAGCTTTACACCTGGCTGCTATTATCTCAAAGTAGTCAAAGAATGTGGTAAATATTATCCACATATAATTTATTAAAAGCTGAGTCAAAGAACAGGTGTTGCTATTGCAAAGATTAATTTTGCAGCTCTTCTGCTCAAACTCATAAATTATGAACTCCTGGGCCCCCTCAACACTAAATCACACACACAACATCCACACAGATTTATTAACTTTAGGGTGAAAAATGATCTGTAATCTTGCCAGCTGCTCTGCCTACAAGCATTGGCATCAGCAAGTATGCCCAGCCCCTCACGGACTCTCCACTTTACAACTGGGAACTGGCAGCTTCTCTTTGTAAGGACTGGCAGTTCTGCACTTTCTGTTTGCCAATGACACTAGCATATAACCTCAGATGAGGATGATAACATTATTATTTTTATTTTTAATAACATTTATCATTATTAAATTTCAGATACAGAAATTATTGCTTGGATCAAACATTTCTGTTCTACTCCTTTAGTTATATTAGTAGAAACACTGACCTAAAAGGGTGCAGCGGTTAACTACACTGCAGTTAACTGCACAGTCAACATGGGTTCACAAAGGGAAAGTCCTGTTTAACTAATTTGATATCCTTCTATGATAAGGTCACCCACCTAGTGGATGAAGGGAAGGTGGTAGATGTAGTTTTTCTGGATTTTAGTAAGACTTTTCATATGGTCTCTCACAGCATCCTTCTGGACAAGTTGTCCAACTGTGGGATAAGCGGGTTCACGGTGCACTGGGTGAAGAACTGGCTGAAGAGCAGAGTTCAAAGGGTTATAGTGAATGGAGCTACATCTGGCTGGCAACTGGTCACCAGTGGTGTTGAATTCTGGGGCCAGTTCTGTTGAATATATTTATCAACATCCTGGATGCGGGAGTTAAATGCACCAGTAGCAAGTTTGTTGATGATGCCAAACTGGGAGGTGCTGTTGACTGTCTTGAGGGACAAGGGGCCTTGCAAAGGGATCTAGATAGATTGGAAAATTGGGCAGTGATTAATGGGATGAAATTTAAGAAGTCCAAATGCTGGATTCTACACTTAGGATAGAGTAACACTGAGCACAAGTATAAATCGGGAGAGGAATGGCTGGAGAGCAGCCCTGCAGAGAGGGATCGGGGGTGCTGGTTGACAGCAGGCTCAATATGAGGCAGCAGTGTGCCCTGGCAGCCAAGAGGGCAAACCGCATCCTGGGGCGCATCAAACACAGCATAACCAGGCGGACAAAAGAGGTGATTATCCCGCTGTGTTCAGTGTTGGTGTGGCTTCAAGTACTGTGTGCAGTTTTGGGCTCCACAATTTAAGAAGGATGTGAAGGTCCTTGCATGTGTCCAGAGGAGGGCAACAAAGCTGGTGAAAGGGCTGGAAGGAACGTCCTATGAGGAGCAGCTGAGAGCTTCAGGCTTGTCTAGTTTGGAGAAAAGGAGGCTGAGGGGCAGATCTCTTCCCTCCAGCATCCAGTCATAGGACTCATGGTAATGGTTCAAAGCTGCACCAGGGGAGGTTTAGACTGCACATTTGGAAGTATTTCTTTACCAAGAGGGTGGTCAAACACTGGAACAGGCTTCCTAGAGAGGTGGCCAATGCCCCAAGCCTATCAGTGTTTAAGAGGCATTTGGACAATGCCCTTAACAACATGCTTTAACTTTTGGTCACAAACGATAGCTTACAGCTACCTTCTTTCCTTTCTCTATTCTTGGTGCCATCAGATCCAGGAAAAACAATTGTTATTAGGCAACTATCATCTCTGCTGATCTGGTGGTAGGACTGAAACTTTTATCTATAATTTACCACTCTGTCACACTGGGCAGTGACAATGATCTACCAGGATTCTTGGAATCTTATAGCACAGGATCTTGGATGCTCAGAAGTCCCCACACCCATGCAATTCAGGTACAGCAGCTATAAAAGAATCATGCTGTGCATCTGATATGTCCTGAAGCACCAGTCTCCCTGATCACATTATTAGCACCAGTCTACGTGTGCATAGCCAGTCCTACCAACGTTTGTGGGACTGTAAATTCATTACAGAAAATACAGAGGAAAATTCATGTGCACAGAAAAGGCAGGTACCAGGCTCTCCCTTTGGACACCTAAAGTGAGCTTCGTCCCAAAGATAAGTGAAAGGCTCAGGTACAGGTCAGACTGGACTTACTGGCCTTGGACTGAAATCAGCTGGACGCACAGAACTTCATTTTAACACTGTACTGGTGTTAAAAAAACTGACACATACTCTTCAGTATCTCACTATGTAAGTTGAAATTTCATAGTCAAACCCTGGGCTACGTATGGATTTGTGAAACTGGTATATGAATAGAAAACTTAGGGTTTTTAAGGGGCATAATTTAAAGATATATTCTGTTTATCTGGCATGAATATTATTAATCATTAATCCCTTACACTACTTTTTGATTCTGTGAAGAAATTGGCTTTTTTTCTTATTTTAACACTGCATGTTTAAAGCAGTTTTAGTAGAATGTATTAAGTTTTCTAAACATGCTGATTAAATCATCTGTTCTTTTCAAGTATATCACCTAAAATATTTTAGGAAATAGCTTGCATATTCATCCTTGCAGACCACAAAACTACTGTGAATTAACAAAGAAAATGCAAAACATTTAATATTTTCAGCAGGATCATTTACATGTACCTTGTAGGCAGATAGAACTTGCTACAGTTTGAATATATTGCAATTTATAGCATGTTACTTGTTGTTACTTGTTCTGTCATTCAGGTTATGATCCTGCTGACCTTTGCTTTCATGATTAAACAACTGCTTCAAAGAGTGTAGGATATTAAGGATTACTTGTGTGATTAAGAACTTTTTTTCCATACAGAGGAATTCAAAAGAACGCAGGCAAAATAGAGATAATGGAGTCATGGGCCTTAGGAGGAAGGCTCTACTTTTCAGAGCTACTGGGAGGTTTTGTGGTTTTTTTTGCTGGTCAACACAAATTTACTAAACAGAGTATCTATTTCAACTTCATGCTACTTTTCTGGAACAGCTACTTTAACACATCAGGACAAATTGTTTGATTTAGCTAAGTAAACTGTGGTCTGTGATCATTTTGTCATTGTTCAGTGACTGTAGGAAAGCTTATGTAAATCAATCCTATAAAATTCAGCCCTCAAACAAATGAGTAATTGGTACTTATGCAAAAAGCTTCTGTGAGCAGGAATGGCATCTTCACAGGATTTGAAGATATGAAAAAGAGAAGAAAAAAGTTTGAGGGTTTTTGACATATTATCTGGTCCTAACAAATATACTTACATTTGTCTTGGTCAGCTTCCACTCCTTCACTTTCTGTGTCACTCGGCAATATCCAAGGTTGATGAGCAAGCTGAAGCTGTTGTAAGAATTCATCCTGCCACAAACAGATCTATTTTAGATAAAATGACAGAGAATGTTTCTATATAAATGCAGACTGTAGCAAACACTCTAGCGTCAATTAACTAGAGAGGAGAAAGCCTTTAATAAAAAAAAAATCTTGCTGCAAAATAAAACCAGAATGTAGAAGATATGCAAGCTCCCTAGGATTTTTTTTTTTTAATTCTTATTTATTTACCTATTCTGAAAAAAAAAAAAAGTCTCTCTAGCTCTCTATCTACTACAGCCACAGATATATACATACTCATCTTAGAAATGCAGTGACAGAGAACAAAATCTTAATGCAGATATTCCATCTGTCCCTGCAGGTTTTGGACTATGCCTAGGTAGATCACGCACGATTTAGTTAAGTAAGGATTTGATTTGTCAGAACTTTCACTGTCTCCAGTCTAGTAAGAACAAGGACCTGAAACTTGATTTAGAACCTACAGTTTTATTGGAGAAGGAGAAAGCCTAGGAAGGAAAAATACTATGGAAACTTTCATCTCCAAGATACCATAAAACTCTAAGCATCAAAATATAACTGTTTTGCACAGTTAAAAATCCATACACAGCTGAATATATGCTTTTTAAAATGTTTTACAATTGCCTCATTTTTTATATAATGTATATATGTATGTATATAAAAATATTTTTCCATACACACACACACATATGTATGTGAACACATACACGCATAAATATAAAAAACACCTCGACAGGTTCTTTTGCAGTATTCAGAGTGAAAGATGAGACTGGAATGCATAGTTTTATTTTCAAAAGCAGTTCCAACATGCAAGTCTAGTCTCTAAAAGAGAACTTAAACATTGGCCAGATATCATAAAATTACTGGCCAGATTCTTATAAGTACCTGGAAAAAAAAGGGAGTAATAGTCCTATCTTCTTTTACACCAGCTGAAAACCAGAATCTACATATTGAAAGTTAAATTGTATTGCACAGCACTACAGCGTATTTTTTATTGTTAAGCTATCTGGTTTAAAAACAGAAGCCAGGCTTGTTTAAAGCAGTTCTTGGAGACCGAAGGCTGTTCAGTCAAGATCTAACTCACTGGGAGTAAGTGATTAATTCTGTTAGTAATCTGTTAAAAAATCCACAAAGCCTGCTGCAATGGCCCAACACTAAGCTCAGGCAGGAGCTCCAGGCCTTACGCATGTATTGCCATTTCAAATGTGCTCAGTGTTCAAGAAGGTTGGTGACTACAGCACTGAACTGGGCAGTGTTTTGGTTCACAGAACAGGATTCTTGCAGCAGGAGCGAGTGGCCCTCACCCTGGTCAGCATACTTTTTAATCTTGCAAAAACACAGAACAAAGAACTGAGCACCAGGCAGCAGAATGGAATGGAAGTATCTGACCAAAAAGAGAGTCCTCATCACATCAAGCTATGCTCTATACTCCAGGAAGCAGGAGGAAAACTTGTGTTATCAACGCTATATTCAAATAAGCTGAAATTTACCGCTGTTAACAATGACAGACCAATAAAGATTACTGAATATCACTTTAAACTATCTGGATAAATAATTTTAAAGTTCCAAGTGTTCAGAAAATGTAATGGCAAACAAAGAAGTCAGTAGTATTTTCATCTCAATAGCTATTGATAACTATCACAGAATTGTGTCACTTTAATGGAATCCATCCTAAAGAGATAAGCAGGATTCAACATTCCTTTGTCAATTTATACAAAACACCAAAGGATAAGGTAAACGCATAAAAGCATCTCTGCCAAAGGATTTGCACCCTGATTTATTAGTTTTATAGAGATAATAAAACTCTTTCTCTAGGTAGCATTTCTTTGCTATAATTCAATTCTGCCTTGAACACAGCTGATAATAAAACATACCTGTTAGAACTTTGTAATATTATATGTGCCAAGAGACAGAAACTCGTCCACAAAATCTCAGATCATTTTAACTCTTGAGCATTAAAAAACCCCAAAACATTCTTAACAGCTGATACATTAAGTACTTGCTAAATTATTTAAGATTTGTGTTATAACAAGATTAAACCACCCTGAGCTGCAACATGAACTTCACTAAAACTTAAGAACAACTCTGAATTGTATTTATCAGTAATATTTTTGTATTTTAGACTTGTTATGTTACTCTGAAACACATTACAAACTAGGAAGCATACCTAAGGCATGAGAGATACGTTAAAATTCCTGATAAATAAGTGACAGCACACAGTGTAAACCCATGTAGATTCCGAATTCTTTAATTCAAGCTCCTTATGGTCAAACGTGCTCCTGGTAGCCAGTAATCATCTCTTTTTCAACTGACTTATTCTCATCAAATATGTATCAACTTTGTACTTGTTAATTCCATTAACACCACTTAAGAGTAAGGAAGCAGAATTATTTGCAAAATCTTCTCATAGTATCTTCTATTGGATTGGCAATATTATCACAGTGTATTCACATCTAGCAGAAATTCTCAGTTCACACCATAAGGCTAAGAAGAATAAAGGCAATTTCCCTTCTTTTATTTTACTATTTTTTATACAGGAAGAGGATACAAAACCTACAATGAAAGTTGCAAAATAATTTACAGTATCAGCTTCGAGTTTTATATGTTTGTGATCTGTAAAAGTACAAAGAAAGACAGAACTTTGCTTTTGTTCTCCTACCCCAGGCCACCTTTGACTTTTTTAAATTTGTCTCCACGGTCAGAGAGAAGCTGTGACACAAGAGAATGAAATCACATGGCCACACATAGGGGGACATCTCTAACATGGCAAAAAAATGTCACTGAACAGAGATACTTCCTGGGTATGTTCTGGCTAAACCCACTCATCTAAGTGACCAGGAACTTCAGTGGGCAAAGATAGCTTAAAAGAGCTCCCAAAGCTTCTAGTGTAACACTTCAAAGATGGGTCTGGGAGCAGCAGATTGGCCAGACCTCCATCAGCTACTTTCTGACATCCGAGGGCCTTTACAGCTTGGCAGAGGAAGGTCTTCAGTATGAACATGTCTTGTTAGCAGTTTTCCCCTTGGAAGCAGAGCTAGTCCCAAGACGAGTTTCCATTAAGTCTAAGGTCACTTGTGCATGTCAGGAAAGGATAAATAAGGTTTGAGCTGGGTCACTAGCAGCCAACATACTATTGTACCCAGTGAGCAAAGAGAAAGAAAAGAATTTGTTACTTCTAGAAGGGATTATAACAGAGGATAAGAACCTGCATAGAAATGATGAGATTTAACACCAGCTTTACAGTGGGCTTGCTGGATGAAACTGGACATGCTATTCTAACTGTAAAACAGGGTAATAATATTGCTCATTTCTTAAAGTTCTAGAGACACATATACATATATTAAAAGCATAACAGGACACTTATTGTAAGAGCTATCAGCGAATTTGGGATTTGGCAAACAGAAGTAACAAGTCACAGCAAATGAAATGGGACTCATGGTTATTATCACTGTAACTACAGAAAGGCTGTGGAAGAAAGCATCTCAATTGCCTGCCTTGTTATAGGAAAGATCAGAAGTGATGGACAGACTGGATGTCCCTTGGTGGAGATGCAGTGCTCATTACATGGCACCTTCAGGAGTCTATACAATAATTCTAGCTGGCATCACATGACTATGTATCAGTTAAGAACAGGACTGCTTAAAAAGAAAGAAAGAAAAAGAGGAGTGAGTTGTTTACTGGGAAACAATGAAATGTTTAATTTCTTCTGAATATTTTAGTTAAAAATGAATTTCAATTCTCATTTTCTGGTATGTGAGAAAATTCCAACACACAAACACACCCACCCTTCAAAACAGGAGACAGTGGTTTTGTTTGTCAAAAAAGAGATTTGTTAAAATTACATATTTTTTTTCCATTGAAAACTTCTGGTTTGAAAATATATCAACTGCCAGTGAGGATACTTTCAACAGAACTGTAGTCACCTTCTGTCCTCACATCTTTAAGTTGCATATCCAATTCTAGGTGAAGAAGTAGCTTGAGTGATGGGATTAGTGTATTGCCATTCAAACACCAAAATGAGGATTGTTTTTTTCACCACCAAATTTAAGTAAGATTTCCTCCCCAAATTCTTCAGTTTGTTATCTGTGCCTCATTTCCTTTCTTTCATAATAAATAATGGAAGCCATATGCTTAATTGCAAGATTATACTAAGTACCAAATATCTAATCTTCCTACAAGCATCTCTAAGCAATGTTATTATAAAGAACATTTTAATTTTTTTTAAGTCATTAGATTGATAATACATTGTGTCAAGTGCCATACCCAACAGATTTTTAAAACAATTAATACTTCTCAGAAACAATTATCTAAAGGTGTGACTTTTTTTCAGTCTTGGAAAAAAGCTCTCCAGGCTTTGACAAATGGATTACAAAGAGATTGGTAATAAATGGTGGGAACTGACTTATTCCACCATTAAAAAATTAGCAATCTAGACATATAGGTCCTTCTCAAGTCAGTATAGAAGGACTGCAATTTCCTGAGAAAAAACTCACCTTTGTAAGGCATGTATCTGAGATAGACAGCAGGGCTATTCTTTCACAGGTGCTTTTATTTCCACTGCCCACACACTGAAGTTATCTTTAAGGCAGCTAAGGTTAGCAGAGGAGAATCCCACTCAAAATTTACAAGGTACTTTAGCTTTTGTTTTGTTTTAAACAAAGACTAATCCTGTAAAAGCCATTAATATGAGACAGGAAGTTTTTGTGCTCTGAATCAGCCTTGTTAACACGCACATAGTACTAGACAGCGATTCAATGATGTTGGACATTTTCTCATTGCAGTTCAGTTTTGTGTTTCAGAAAATTTGTCCATTAAGCAATACCTAACTAATCATTCCAATGTGTCCAAAAAATTAAAGAAAAAGCAGACCAAGGAAATATTATAAACTGCCAGTACGGCAGGAAAAAAATACCCTGGAATGTAAAGTTGTGTTTAATATTCCAGAGGTACACACCTCTTAGAAACTGTAAGGCTAATAAAACTGCTAAGCATCATGCAGGCAAAACCCTACAGAGCTCATGGAAAATTTGGGGGACATGAATGTTTCAGTATGATTTCTGTAATAATGCTGACATTCTCTAATCAGTACCTCTCAAAGCTGAGCAGTATTTCCTTGCTAATTTTCTCATCATTATATTTATAGTTCTTTTCAGAGTAGTAAATTACATTAGGTATACTGATGTTACTTCAGCATAAACCACAATCTAGTCTTCACGTTATAGCAGCTCTTAAACATAACAAAAACATTAAATTGAAAATCTTACTTCTGATAAACTGCTTCTCTGAGTAGTGACAGTTCCAACAATGTCTCCACTCATTTGCACAGAGAGCCCTGAAGCAGCGCTGAGGGTCCTCCCCATTTGGCTTTTAGATGTCAAAGATCTGCTTCTTTGCATACTAATGATGCCTTCCCTATTTCCTTGGTTGCTAGGGGTAAGAGGCCGTGACAGCAAGCTATTTGGGGTCACAGGTCTGCTCCCTGGAGTTGATGGAGTTGGTGGCCTGTTGGTTTGTGTACTGGGTGTTGGAGGCCTACTGTTTGCAACATTGGAGACCTGTGTTCTGCTGTTAGTGGGCAGCGGTGGTGATTTGTTTCCTTGGAGCTGAATGTTCTTTCCCATCTGAGTTGGCACCTGAGCCCTCGGATTTTGGCCCTGTGTAGCCTGAAGATTGCCTTGATGGTCAGATGTAACTAAACTATGATGTTGGGTACTAGGGCTTCTTGAGAGCCTTGCTTCTTCCCATAGTGCGAGGTCCTTCTCAATATCTGTGCACACACACACACAAACAAAAAAGAAAAGAAAGAAAGAAATTCACTTTCTGTTTCTCTCTCTGGTTTAAAATTCTTATTTGTTTTCTCCAATATAAGTGACAACCTGAAGCTGTACAGACAAAATCTATTCACCCTTAAAATATAAGGCATCAGAACTAACAGTTCAAATGTTTGACAAGCATTTCCTCCAAGTTTATTTACATTGATTTACTACAAACACAGCTATTCCACAGAAATGAAATATTACCACTTCATTGAATGTCAATACAATGTATAAAAATCCCTCTAATTTCTTCGAAGTTATCTCTCTGTGGCTTTTGGACAATATCAAACCAAGATGGAGCAGTGAGCTAAACTTGCCATCCTCAGCTACAGTGAAGGGCAATCATCAACTGGTTCAAGGTGAGACTTTTGCTTCTGGCCTCGCTGTCTATTGCCCAACCAAAACTGTGGGAGACATAACCCTTGAACTCTGGAACATCTGGATCTGTGATCCTGTTTGAACCTGAATTTTGTGCTCTGGCCTGCTGTCAGTGCCACAGCAGGTAACGGTGTCACCAACATCTAGAATCCTAGGAGAAAGGTGGCCACCATTTGGTGGTCCAGTTCCTACCCCTCACACAGGCGTAAGGAATAAGATCCTATTTAAAACTAGAACAGATCAGTGATGAAAAGTGTCTTCTGAATTCATTTAAATCATATTAATGCTTCTAATGAATTAAATCAGCTACATCGAACAAAGTTAGGCAAATGTAGCTGGAATTTAGGTTAGCACGGCTAACATACTGAAAATCCTTGCAAGTAAAAATGTCAAGCTTAAGGAACAGTTTACTCAAGTTTATTTTATCTTACACAATTGTTATGGATTTTCACTCTCACTGGCATGTACTCTACTGTAACTTGGTTTTGATAGGGACAGTTGGTTATCTTTAGAAAAGCAATCCCATTTGCCATGAAACTGTACCAGTCACAGTCCCAGAAGCTGTAAATCAGCAAGACTTTACTGATTTAAACACCTATTAAGTGAACTTATATAAAATAAGCATTTCATTTTTATTTTGATAACAATAATTTCAAGTCCTAAAAGTCCTAAAAGAAACAGATTTTAAACTGCATATTGGAAAGTCAGATTTTCTTTCACTTGTGTTTACCAGTAGGCATAAAAGTATATATGTGCTTTATGTAAAATAATTAAAGATGTGCCACCTTTAACATTATTTTATAATAACACCTTGAAAACAGGAAAATAAACTATGACAATTTCATGTTACTAGTCTCATACAAGATATTCCACACATTTCAAATGCTATTACTAGAAAAGCTGGTAAAACTGAAATAGTTGTGAAAGCCTCAGATAAAGGTGTCTTCTCAACTCTTTAAAGATTAAATGTTTTGTTGTCAGCAAATTTCAAAACATTGTTTCTAGCACACAGTTAAGAATATTTCTAATTGCTATGTTGATGACCTCTTAAAATTAATTATTTCCATTTTGAAACAATTATGTCTTGAAGTACTCTTCCATTATCCTTTTAAAAAAATCAATACACATCAGTTTGGAACTTGTAAGGTGCCTGGCAAAAATTCAGGGGACAATAAATGACAATGTGGGCTACCTGATTTAAATCAAATGAGCAATATGTTCTTTTAAAGATTCAGCTTAGGCTATGTCTTTGCAAAATTACAGACCTCTAACTTCCTCACGATGATTCAGTATGCTAAGAAATTATCTGAATATTGAATGATTTAATAAGAGTTAAATATTAACATTTTATTCTGGCTCATGTTTCCTTAATTTAATATAGTAATCAAGCTTGCAGATAAACCAATTATTCTAATAATTTTTCCACATATATTTAACATGTTTCCATAGTGTAATTATTCAGTTTTATTTAGTACAGATCCTCTTTTTGATTTTGCTTCAATATCAGCTTCTCAACCAGAAAGAAAAAAAAAATAAATCACACATCTCCAGCTTTAAAGATTATCTGATCCATAGTAAAGACCAGAACTGAATTATGACTTAGGATTTTTTAAATCCCTTGTCATGTCTTTTAAAGGAAAATAAAATGCAGGCAACAGAGCAACACAAAGGCATTCTACTTTCATATCAGAAATACCAGAATAAAGATATGATTCATAATGCACTTCCAAACTGTTTATGCATTAACAGTTCTTCTTGTGATAAAATATATTCCAGAAGTATCCAATGGCCACAGAATCAGTGTAACAAATGAAATTGGCAAGATGCTGGAATTAACTACCAAAAAAAAAATATTTTCTGCTTGCGTGTGCTATAAAGCAGCCACAGTAACATAAGAGACTGGATCTTAGACAAAAGTATTATGAGACATTTGTAGAGAAGGAAAAGAAAACTGATTGCTTCAATATCTGAGTTTGTAAAAACGCTGCTTTCAGATACCAAGGTACTGAGGCAGTTGCTGGCAGTTGGTGCTAGTCCCTAATTTAGGCACAGGCTCCAAATTGTGCCTCATGTTAGCAGTGAGTTTTATCCAGCATGTAGTCCATAAGAGAAAGCCAGGCTCTTGAAGAAGGTATATCTGAGACGGGAGACAACATTTCATTACTAGATGTATAATCCAAGACATAATTCAGGCATCCAAATGACTGCCTAGTATTGGGTAGAATTAATAGGTTCCAGTGTGCTTGGTAAGAGAACTAAAACAAGGGGACTTGCTGATATCAGAGACACTTGAACTTTTGCAAATGTATGAGACAAATAAAGCTAAGCAAAACCACAGCATTATTATCTGAGGTCCTCTGAGCTGATTCTTCATGGAAATTATGTTATGCTTGTCTGTGAGGGGAATAATTGTCTCAAGCAGCACTAGTGTTGTAATAGGACATGAATTATTAGGAATACAAGAGTCCAATGTCTAATAATTGTGCTGTTTTCTTGAGAATTTCTCAGGCAGACAAAAATTACTAAATGGTAGAACAAATGACCCCATGTTACAGCATTACTGATATAAGGGGCCCAAAGCCAAATGACAACAGCGTCATTGATGTGAGAGAGAAGACCTTGTAGGTCACACAACAGCAGACCGAATCTCAGAGACTAAGTGAATGTAGCTAGTTAGCTTACAGTCAATTAAGTACTTAAAATTCCATATTCTGTTGAATATGGTAGTTATTACTGTCAGAGTTGTCAAGGGACATCTAAAGGAACTGTATTTTTCAGAGCATACTGTACACAAGAACAGCTTGTACAACCATGGAAGTGCAACCAGTTAGGATACAAATCAAAGCAGGGAGATCTTCACCACACCCCTCCTGAGTGACAGCTGCAGCAACACAAGGGAAGGCAAGTACTGCCTCAGTGGCAGGGGCCCCTGGGGTACTCAGGTCGCTGCTACGCCACAGAAACCTGATGACCACAGCTTGGCCTGTTGGTCTCCTGGTTCCCACCAGATGGGGCAGTTTCAGCTTGGAGAGAGGGCTCATGGATTTTCAGTCTAGTTTGGCAGTGGCTACATCTCTAATAGCTACAGTGACTTGAAC
The DNA here is from genome assembly GCA_013400875.1 of Anhinga rufa. Lineage (NCBI taxonomy): Eukaryota > Metazoa > Chordata > Aves > Suliformes > Anhingidae > Anhinga > Anhinga rufa. The sequence goes on from VZTV01029470.1 coordinate 16,063, forward strand.
CTGTCAAAAATTACAATATCTCTGTTGTCAGAAACAAAACCTGTCCAAAATATCGTCATTTGTAGATATCATAAGCTTTAGTTCTTGCTCCATTACAAGCAAAAACATTTTCTAAAGAGCTTCCCTCATTGTGCTCAGACCTTTGTCTTCTGCCTTGACTTCAGCTGCAACAGCCCCTAGACAGAAGTACAACAGCTGTACCTCTCTAAAGAGGATACAGCTCCAAAGCCTTTCACACCAGTATTATTGGTAGGAAAAATGTCCAAAAGTCTTTTATAAAATCACACTGCAAGTGCTAAGTTCTCTGTCTCACTCTGAATGACTTGAAAGAAGGGTCAGATAAATGTCATTTCTCCCTCCACCTTACATATACAGTATTTATGTTCCAGTTCTGCATTACTTTTCATAGACTTGGCCAATGAAGTTCAGTTTTCACCATATGACAAATAGTGTGCATAATATAGGACTACCATGCTATAGATCTATGTCATAACTTATAACTAAATCTGAAGATAGAAAATGTTGATTACAAAGAACAACAAATTGCCAACCATATCCCAGAATATCCCTCATTGATTTTTATAGAGCTCTGAAACATATTTTCACTGAAAAAGGGTTTTTTGTTTGACCTTTTACAAATGGTTACCCCGTCAAAGATGTTGCAGATGTTCCACTGCACGCAAGTTAACAGACTTCACTTAGCCAGAAGTCTCATGAACAAGGTGGGCTTTTCTGGCAAAGCAATCTATTCTCAAGCTAAAGGTCCACTGCAGCCTCTTCTAAAGACTACTTAACTGTAGGTGAAGCATCAGTACCTCCTTATTGCGTAAGTCTTGGTGAAATGTGAAAACAAACAAAAAAAGTGCATTATTAAGCTGTCAGACTGCAGTACATTTAACACAGTTTAATTACTGGTTAATAATTACAGTAAAGTTCATTACATTTACAAACACAACAATAACTGTGCTGTTTCTCTTCAATGAAGAAGAAGAGAAGTTTAAAGTTTTTATCTGTTTTCATCAGCATGTGAGATAGATCATTTTTTCCTTCATCTAAAAATATTGGCAGAGCTAGCTGGGTGAGTACTGCTAGGCATTTTATGATCCCTTGCTACCATACATACCAGCTAGGTGTTTTTCCATGGTCTGAAGTTCTTTTGCTGCTAAGGAGTCCTTTAGGAGTTTCTGCCTTGGGGAACCTCCAGGTCTGACACCCATGGCATCCAGGGTCCAAACTGTCTGAGACTTACACAGATAAAAAGGAAAGGGAATACTTTTAATCTAGTTTCACATTTACACATGAAAAAAAAAAAAAAGTGGTGTCGTCATTTAGAATAGTGAATCTGGTGCTTTTTATGTAGAATATATAACACTTTATGCAAAATGTTACAAAATATCATGTCTTATTTAAAATAACATAAATAGTAGGCATTACTTAAAATCAACAGTTCTAAAGTAATTCAAATATATACCTTCACACAAGCTCTTGTTCCATGCTGAGACATATAATAGGACAAATTCTTCAATGATTTACATCCTCTGCAGTTCCAGTTACTTAGCGGGGGTTGCACTTACTTTAAATTACCATAACATTTGGCACCATATCTCTGCAAAGCAGCACTTCTGGGAATATCACAGAATTTCCTAATCAAAATTGCCAGTGCCGTTTCATCACTACAAGAAGTATTCCTTTCAGGTACTGCAACTAAATCATCAGGGCAATATAGCAGTTTGGAAGGGATGCCAGCAAACAGACCACCTCCCCAGTCACTTCACTACTGAATGCTGTGGTATTCAGAATTATCTGTAGTTTCTGGAACCCACTTAATACAGTTTTAAGAAATGATTTTAAAATATACTATGAGGTAAACTTGATAAGTTTTTTAATGTTTATTTGAAATATACAAAAAAATATGACAGTGTGCAAGACTTGGTCATAAAAACAACAAACAAAAACATTAATTAAAGCATTCTTAACAGGCTATCTGAAATAAATTTTACATTATTACTTCACCAAAACATTTAATCTCTAGTCTAGGGGGTTTTGTTGATTTCCCAGGTTTCCTAAAGAAACAAGGCTTATGCAATGGTCTTATTGTTGTTCACCTCTTACTAATTTTTTAATCTTTTGGTAAACGTCAGACAAATTTAGAGAGGGGCCACGGTTTCAATGACATTAAGTTGATGTAATTTCAGGGAGAAGAATGATTGAGCAGAGGAGGGAGACCCAAACTGGCGATGCCATTCGCGGAAGCATACAGGGCTTTGCTGCTACGCAGTCTGCCAGTCTGGAACTGTACCACCAGCAGACATGGGGGTTGCTGCAGACAGCTGCAGCACGTGACGGTGCTTTTCTGGCTGGACTCTCATGTCATAGGGAAAGGTATAACACAGTTCAACGGATGAACACAAAAATACAGGTTTGATATCATCTCTATTCACAAAAATTTGCTTTAACCATAACCACTAAATAAAACACACTGTAGCTTCCTTCCCTTTTAGAAAAGTAAGCATAATTCTACAGAATTAAAAATGTTATATGGGATGTAGTTTCCATAGTTTTTAATCTGTTCCAAATAAACACTGCCTTGTATGCAACCAGTGATTGTGAACCATGTATCTTTAAAATATGTTAACACAGATTAATATTTATAAAGCAACAGCTATACTGTAATGCTGCATATGTGTACATAAAAAAAAGCCTAGTCATATTTACCAGTATACAAAATAGTTTGAAGCTGCAGATAATTCTGTTGATATTAACTCATAACATTTTTAGAACACTAATGAAATTTTCTGATTTGCCAATTCATCTTTACACTAGTTCTGCTCTGGTTTAAGTGACCCTTGCTTACTTCCAGGTAAATACACAGGAACAGCTGAATAAAACAGTAAGTTACTCAGAAGTGGAACTGATTCTGCAAACACATTTATTTCAGACATATCACTAGACCTGATTCACCTGTTCTCCCAAGAGTTTTTGAGCATTTGTCAGTTCACTCCTAATTGTGAGCTCTCCATCCAAATCATAATCTGGTTTGTTGAGGTCACTACAGAATATTGATCCGTATTAAATTACTCACGTCTCTAAATATTTATTTCTAATAGATATTAGTTATGTAATATCTATCTCTAGATAGAAGAATATTTTATCCTGTGAACAATTCCTCTGAAATAAGATAATAAATAAGAGATGGGAAGTGGGAATAGAGCCTGTAACAAAACTCTTGATATTTTAGTTTTCAGTCTATTTTTAGATATCCTTTTGTCCCCAGATTTTTATGGTGGAAAAAGGCCATTTTTGTATACATTTTCGAGTGTATTTTTTCAAAAGAGGGAAAAAACCAGCAGGACTTCAATAATGACTGTGGGGGAAAAAGATCCCCAAGGTTATAAGGATGAATCCTTTCTGAATACACAATTTCATGCACAAATACAACTCTGATGAAATATGGAATAAAAACTAATCAGTGGTCTATGGTAATACTTGAAGACCAAACTGCTCTTCTAATATTAACTCTGACTATTCAAGTTTATCATACGCAAATTATTATGGACGCTCAATAACTCCCTAACCTCCTAAAAACACAGACTTCCAAACATTAGCCTGGTGAGAGGGTTTCACTCTCTGTGTCTTATTTTCTGGAAGTGAAATTCTCTTTCTCTTTTACAAACCTCTACTGTTTCTTATTACATTCTGCCTTTTCCTCTACTATACTTTTTTCCTTTATGCACAACAATTATGTAAGTCACCTAGAACTAAGGTGACTGTCTGAGTAAAGGCAGTGCTTTACTGCCTGTAGTAAAATCTAAGATAAATGGAGAAAAATTATTCTTTAATGGTAGTCATCATGACAGTTCTTTAGATATTTATAAAAACAAGTAATGTTTAAATTAAATAATTTGCATTTAGAAGACTCTAAATCACAAAGATCATCAAACATCAGCAATACCTTTGTATGTTTCAATACAGGTTTTAAAATCTTATATATATTCATGTAAGGCATACAGATAAGGCTGTGTAGCTGTGAATAAGCAGATACAGGCACACAAAGGCAGGTACACACACGCATTTAATAAATATCTGTGTCTGCCTTCATCCTGTTAACACACAGCTACAAAGATATACAGAGTTTGTGTTAAGTTCTGGATGTAGCATAGATGTATGAATTCTTTCAAGAATAAATATTGATCTTGTATATGATTTAAAACATTTACATATATTCAGTCTCTACCATCACATATTGTTAGATGTTCAAACTCCCTTTCAGATACACAGTTCCAACACCCTGTGAAATTTTTTCCCAAAATTTTGTAACTCTTCTCATCCATTTTTCTGTTCTATGTAATATCATAAGCTTATGGCATTTTGTCAGGCAATAGCTTCACAAAACACCAGATCAGTATTGCAATACTAGTTATAAAAGGTGAGATATTTAATATCAGCAATTTAATTTCATGATAAATTATGTGCTTATAATAGTGCATTCAATTAAACACTCACTTGACAGAAAATAATAATGGTACGGAAAAACAAATGGTACAAGAGTTCATTAAGACATTAAAACTAGTGTAATAATTTTTTGTTCCCTAAAGCTAGATATTTCAGGGCTATAACCAACAACATTTTTGGAGGCAGGCTCAGGTAATGGTTTTCTCTATATATCTAAATAATGCTGAACATGAAAAAATTTTTTTTTAATATTTTGAGACTATGAGTTCATCTAAGTGAATAATGCATAAACACAAACAGAGGTCCTCAGTGTCTCCAGCACACAATTTATGCAACAGCCTTATTCCTAAAAGATAAACACGAGTTGAAAGCAGGGAATGTCATCAAGGAGGCTTTGGAAGTAGCTATATTCAAATGCAAGAACAGATGAATTTGTACAGCTCTAGCAGAATTCACTGGTGCCCCTTCTCTGGATGAATGGCAGCAGTTCAGATATGTCACTTAAGAAAGAGATTCAGGCTTGCAAGCCATTTATTTAAACCTTCTTATTCCACTTCACCAAAACCTGTCTTTTGTGTACTGGCCAGGAATTGCAGAGATAAAACACTAACACCAGTTAACTTGGACTTTAATGATAAGGACACTAGACTGAAAGTAGTTGAAAAATCTATCATATACGTATGAAGTATGTGCATAGAAGTCTTCTGTGCAAGAAGTATCTTCAGTATCTTCCAAACTACAATTGTCCTTGATCATTCATTAAGCTTTATAAATATTAGCACAGAATTTACAAATGGCCTATTTACATTAACAAGATTAACAAGATCTAAATATGAGGATGTTCCTGAAAGACATCCTTGTCTTTCTAACTTGTAGAAACAGCCCTGCATTACCTTCAAATTTTGCAGGTGAGGTAAGACAGTATCTCTTTGCACCAGAAATATATTCAAAGCCCTCAAGATACATTTGTCAACTTTTAAAGTCAATTATGTGTCCATTTCTTAAGTGGCTTTCTTTACATATCGTCATAATTTCTTCACATACAATACATTCATTAACGCTTTTTTTACTTAGATCACTTAGCCAAATTACTACTAAAATAAACAATTACAAACAATAAAGCCAAAAGGTAATCTCGCTCATCACTAGTTCCCTGAACTTCTGGAAAATACTGTAACTTACTGAGAATGCCACAGTGGAACAAAAATACAATTAAGTAGGTCATGAATGAGAAAGTTTTTCCAAGATCACTATATGTGCTTCAATCCGTAGCACAATGTCAGTTTGACAGCATGCATCAGTAGAGCTTTTATCCTAAAAAAACCCAAACCAGTGCAGATGTGAATGTCTTGATCTCACCACTGAGCTGACTTGACATGGGCTGTGTAATACCCATGGACACCTGGGGAGTTCTAGAGAGGTGCAACATTTCAGAATAGCTACGGCCAAGAGGAAGGCTTCCAAATTACCTACGTCATCATCAAGAAATCAAGTACTTGTTAGAAAATAAATTACTCTTTCTTGCTGACCATAAAAAGTGATAAACAATGCAGCATTATATTTCTGTCATTTTGGTCTCCTTCAGAGTAAAACACCCAGGTACTCACATGCATGTCCATGCACACACACAATCTCTTTTCAGGTGCGGGAACAGTCCCCACCTCACAAGAGAAAGTGCTTCTTCATTTCTGAAGAATTATCTGAATTGCATGATTAAAATGAAATGAGGAAAAGGAGGTGAAACCCAATTAATTAGTTCCTGGCAAGCTGTAAATATATGCAGTGCATTTTGATTGAACTTTTTCTTCTACATAGTTTTGGTAATCAAACGCAAATTTTATCGGTAACTTCAGGACATGAAACTGTAAGAAAGACAATCACGCTTAGCTTTCTATGTATAACCTAGCATTTCTTTGCTGAACAGCTTAAATATCTTAAATAGACACATTTGAGAGAAATCCCTCCAAATAAAAAAAAGCAAAGCCTTTACTGACCGATTTATTTGCAAGCATCCCTTCCGTTCTGACAAAGCAGCTGGCAAGGACAGTTGTTATTCATGCAGTAAAATTTTTGTGCAATATTTTATTTGAAAATTCTTTGCACGACATGCATTTGTGTTGGGGTAACAACACAAATGGGCAACGAAACTGGTGAAGGGTCTGGAGAACTAGTCTTATGAGGAGCGGCTGAGGGAACTAGGGTTGTTCAGTCTGGAGAAGAGGAGGCTGAGGGGAGACC
>VZTV01029473.1:850-11328 GCA_013400875.1 Anhinga rufa
CTTAGTATTCACGGATCCCTTTAATTTGCTGTAGCTCGGCAACTATGCAAGGAATGTCATCTGAGCTGCAAAAGTCATAAATCTTACTTTGTGCATTCTCATTGAAAATAAATTGTTCTGCTGTACCTAGTCCCTGTGTTCAAACTGCACAGTGCTGGCAAATTTCTGTTTCCTTACAAACAGACAGTAATGCCCATCAAATTTTGGTGGCAGAAAAGGAAGGCTTGCTTGGAAAATAAAGTGAAGTAAACTTCTTTTATTAAAATATAAAAGAAATACAGATATCTAAGTCAATCTAATAGTCATTATGCAATGTCCTACTGCCAATAAGATATGGGGATATGTTTCTTACAAAACATTCTAATTCTACAGTCATGAAAAAAAAAAGTAGTTCCAGATCATTCAGGAAAATTATATACCAGTAAGAAATTAGAGACTGACATTTAAATGAATGTTCTTCAATTAGAGATGAAAACAATAGAGAAAATTAAGAAAATTAAGAACATGTTTGGGATTCTTTCTTAAGAGTTGCATTGGAACTCTTACAGACCATGTGGAATCTTGTTATCAATAGTGGACTGCATCATATATTGAATGATTTCAAATGTAATTGCTATAAAAGTAAATGCTCCCACAAGTTGAATGCAAAAATCCATGCTTGCGAAACACAGGGACTTGACATTGTTATCACTAGGCATGCTTTCAAAATTACCAAAGTTTTAAAGTAAAATGTCATATCCCTGAAGGGTGCCCTTACAACAAATTATTAACGAAGCTCTATTGATCTTCACCCAAACGGCAAAATCTCAATAAATCTCATCTGGACCTTTGCTGAAGCTAGAAAATGCATTACACCCCCCTACTGACCACAATTTTTATTATCGCTATTGTGTTTGCAGGGCAGTCAATTTTATACAGCATAACAAACTGCCAAGTGCTAAAGTGATTTCCTCTATTACTGAGGTCCATGTATTAAATTTAGTGAGGCACAATATCAAACTTCAAATATTGCAGGGTTTAGAATTGAATGCAGCTGAGCCTAATGTTATCAACCTGACAAATACACTGACATATTAAGTAGCAGATCATTTATTCATATTTGGAACTGGTTTTGTTTTTCTATTCAACTGTATAGTTTTAGATTAGCCACAATATTTCAAAATGTGACTATTACTGTGAAGTCCAAAGGCACTGCAGAATATATATTTCATATCCTTATTATGCACTGTAGATCAGAGGAATATGCCTCAACAGCCTGTTATCACATATAAATACACGTAAATTAATAAATTACTTCGCATAAAGCAGGTTTAGGCTGCAAATACTTTAACCCTTTTGAATAATCAGTGATAAGCATTTCAGATACTTTGTGTTATAGTCAAATAAAAAGCTCAAGTTCTCAGATAAAGTTTCATTCTGTGCTCCTTTTTCTCCCTGATCATTCATTTCTCTCTAGTCTAAAATATTCCAAAATAGTGGATTTCTGAATTTGCAGATACTATTTGAAATCTATGCCTGCTTTTATGTACACCATGTCCTCCTGGAAGAACTGATGTTTCCTGCAATAATTCAATCAACAATTTAAAATACTTGTTACTAATACTTAATGAAGTATTCTTAAGTAACTGATTGCTTACATCAATGCAAATAAAGCTTTCTATTATTTTTTTCTTCAATAAATAACAAATATTTCCCATAACAAACTGAGAAGAAACAGCCAATATTTTGCTTACCTCAAATAATCCAAATGATCCTCCTCTGTAGTAAAAGCTGAAGCTACGAGGCTTTGAGGAAAGACAAATGCTGCATTGATATCTGTTATTTTAGGGAATGGCAGTTTCCTACCTTTTGGAAGTGGATCATGAGACCTTTTCTAAATGACTTTGCATCCTGACAGTTCTGCAGTTTTTTTTTTACTTCTGTGGTCTAATTGTGTAACTATTAAACCGCAACAGTTGCCATTCAGAATAGCTCACAGTGGATTTCTAGACAGAGCTATCTATCCTCATGCAAAAACTCCAGGGAGGATTCCTGTAACTTTCTCTCCAGAAACCTCCATCTTTAATGTGCAGTATACCCCTGGCTGGGAAGGCAGGAGGATAGTTTCATTGATAGATTTGTGCAACATTCCAAATGTAAAGGAAAATCTCCAAATGAAAGGAATGAAATGAAAGTCCCTTTTAACTTTTTTTTTTTTTTTTAAGGATAAATCATACAGCTTAGTTCAATTCTCTAGGAGGGCCTGATAGTCTGCAGTCTTTCACTTTGGATATTTCATTGGTGTAGATATTTTTGCCCTAACAACCATGCTGGATACTGTACTGTCCAAATCAATCATTAAACAATTTAGCTGGATGCTTTATATTGTCGAATGGCTTGTACACCTGTCTCATAGGAGACAGCAGGTCAAAAATATTGCTACCTTGCACTTTGATTTGAAGTTAGAACGCCAGCTTTCTGCTGAAAAGCCTAATTCAAGTCCTGATTTTTTCTGTCTGCTTTTTTGCCCCGCGTATTTTTTTCTTCAATCCTTCTTAGAAACTTACTCTAACACTAGCTGGCTGTAAGCAAATAAATAAGCAAATAGAGAGGATGCTGAAAAACAAGCATTAAGTATTAAAACTGGGAATTCTCGTGCCTCTGGAGTTAGATGACTGGTGCTTTAGTTGCAAACCCTTTCCTCGAAAGATAAACCATTTAACATAAGCTGACACTCAAACATCTCACATAATCTCATACACTGCCAGAGTTCTTCCTTGTCACTGAAGAGAGATATTATTTTGCTAATTGGACTGAAAAATGCTCTTGGCATTCAAAGACTCCCCACATATACACCACCAACTACCTGGACCCTGAACTGACTTTATGGAAGTTTCTTTGTCTTCTGCAATCTCATCATAAATTGGACTCCTCTCATGGAAAAGCAACAATTACCTGTTAATAAACCTGCCCATTCAATTCCATTGTGGAAATTCCACATGAGGAGTGAGGAACAACACTCTTCATAGTTCTATGAGGAGAGCTAATGGCACTACTTCTTTCATTCTTGAAATGTTAATTAGCTCATAAGTCTGACACTTGGTAATGAAATATTTATTTTCATGACTTAAGAATTGCAATAGTGAATCTAGATGTATTACTGAATATAAAAATCATTATTCTAAACTGTATTCTAATCTACAAGGAGAAACCACAATACATTATTTCAAAGAATTCCCTTATTCACATGGCTGAGTACTATCCATTTTAAGCAATTTGCATTTTGAATTTTGGAATCTTGAAACAGATAAGAAATTCCACCAACTTTATATGCTTTAATTTCAACCTTTAATTACATGACATTACAATACATTTCATTTAGATTCATCAAGGATATAACCAATTCAAAACTATTTTTCCCCATTTGTGACCTGAGGAGCTCAGGTCTGGCATCCTGACAAAGAAATTGGATGTCAATACCAAAATAATAGAATCATCATGTTGAACTAGAAGCACTGGAGTTACCTCTGAGAGCCTGAAAAGGATGCGAATAATCACCTAGTATAATCTCAAAATTTGAAAAAAAAATTACAAGAAGGGTGGAAGAATTGGTTTGTTAGCTATTACTGTAAAGGTTCTGTGTAGATTTTATCAGAGTAAAACAAAGGGACCCTGTGTTGTTTTGATCTTAAACTTGATGGATTGATCCTTGCATCAGTTCATTCTCTGCTCAATTGTCAAGGAAAATTTTTTTCTTATTCTCTCTTATTAACTCACTGCAAGATTGCACAAGATTATGTTCTTTGACTGTCACTTTTTGAAACAATACTTGGGTGATGGGATTTTGGATTCCTTTTCATCAGGATACTGATAGTAGGCATTTCTACAGCCCATCAGGCTGTATATTCTAGGTTCTCTCTGTATCAGGGAGGACATGAGGGAAACCTGCTTGTGAGATGGAATCACAGATTCCAAGAGTTCTTGAATGACTACCATAACTTGAAGTGCTTTTTGCTGAAAGAGTTTATGTGGCAAATGGACAGTATTTGCCATTGTTCCCGAGTTCTCTAGAAGCCACTATAACAGCCTGTAATGATGTTTCTAAGTATTCAGACTTCCTGATGACTACATATGCTTTCACCATCACCCTTCCAATACTGCAACACTGAAGAACATTAACAGACTTTTGATGATGCACAATGAGCTTCCTGAACAGGATGGACAGCTATGAGAAGCAACACAGTCACTGTGTTCAGTAATAGTTTTCAAACATTGTTCAGAGTGTTAAAAATTCAGAATTGCTTAGAATTTTGTTAGCTGAGTGATGTCTGTGCTTCACCCAGCGATGAAAACCTAATAATAGTCCTAAGAAGTAATAGTATGTTGCTTAAACCCCCAGGATTATTAGGTGGTTTAGTATCAGCTTTTACATTAAGTATTAGCACCATCCACTGCAAACACTGAAGATTCGCAACCTAGAATAAAAAGAACGCCCCTCTAGAAATTTACTGGTTTTGAAGGGACAAGCTCATAACTGTTTTGAGTGGCAGTCCTGCTAGCCCAGTGATGCTGGCTGGGAACATTCTTGTTCCTACTTCCTGGAATTATTTGGAAAAAACTGCAGCAGTATTAACTAGATTGATGATTTTTGCTTTACAAACTCATTTCTCCTTCTCCAAGTTCAGAGAATGAAAGGATTAATTAACTCCTCACACACACACAAAGTATTATCTTATTATCGTAAATCTAATTTAACTTCATTTTATTTTTGAGACTTCCTTTTTCTGCTTGAATCTTTTTCTAAAAGCATTTCAAAACATGGCAAAGTGTCTCTGGAAAACCACAGCAACCCATAAAAGATCCAAATAAGTTTCAATCATCAACATGCTTTCTTATTTAATAGCTTGAAATACTAGACATAGTGTTTCATATATTAATATATTTCATATATTATAATAAAGGGAATCAGAATAAAGAAAAAGGTATTTTAGAAACCTTAATTTGGTGTTTCTTTTTATGAGGTAGAATGTGTGCAGATGATCACTGATCATATACCTAGTGTATTTTACACAAGAATTCAGAAAGAACTGTTGTGCGAGTTGAGCATTTTCCAGTGTGAGACACCAAGAATAGAATGTCAACAATGGAATAGGAAAATATTTTAAAAGTCATCTCTTGAATCATTTATGGCATACAACATTTATTCAGACATGTGTCACAGCATGACTTTAACCCCAGAGGCAGATTATATTAAAATAATAAGTAAGAGAGGACAGCTTACACAGGCAGCAATCAGTGGCAGCAGTTGGCACAGAGGGGCACAAAGATGGGGTCCTCATCTCAGCTGAGTCCGGCCTAAAGATTCTCAGGTATGACATGCCACAGACCACATTCCCCAGGAGGTGCTGAAGCTGCTGTCCCCGCCAGGCCAGGGGCGTCGACCCAGAGAGTTTGGATGGCGGATGCAGCCCTCCAAGTCCCAGGATGCAGGGAGTGCCTGAGGCCTCACCATGAGGCTGGAAGAGATGGTAGAGTTCAGGATCCTGAGAAGAAAGAGCAGGGTACAAAACATCCTGGCCTCTTCCGAAGAAGAAGGATCTGCTTGGAAGAGTCCCATGGGAATGGGCCCTGGAGGGAGGAGGGGCCCAAGAAAGCTGGTTCAAGAATCACCTTTTCCAAGCTCAAGAGTGGTCCATCCCAATGGGCAGGAAGTAACGCAGAAATGCCAAGAGGCCTTTATGGATGAGGAAGGAGCTCTTGGCAAAACTCAAACACAGAAAAGAAATATAGAGAAGGGGGGGAGCGGAGACAAGTAACCTGGGAATAATACAGAGACACTGTCCAGGCATGCAGAGATCTAGCTAGGAAAGGCAAAACCCACCTGGAGCTGAATCTGGCAAGAGGTGTCAAAGGCAACAAGAAGGGCTCCTATAAGTACCACCTATAAGGGGCAAAAGGAAGGCTAGGGAAAGTGCGAGCCCACAGCTGAATGGGGCAGGGGCCCGAGAACGCTGAGGTACTGAATGCTGCCTTCGCTAGTAAGACCAGCCTTGAGGAATCCCAGGCCCCAGAAGCTGCAGGGAAAGTCTGGAGCAAGGAAGACACAGCCTTGGTGGGAGAGGATCAGGTTAGAGGATGCTTAAGCAAACTGGACATAGATGCGATGCGCTCACGCGTGCTGAGGGAGCTCGCTGATGTCATTGCAAGGCCATTCTCTATAACTGGAACAATTGCGGCAAGTGGGAGAGATGCCTGGAGACTGGAGGAAAGCAACTGTGACTCCTATCTTCAAAAAGGGCATGAAGAAGGACCGAGGGAACTACAGGCTGGTCAGCCTCACCTTGATCCCTGGGAAAGTGATGGGACAACTAATCTTGGGAACCATTTCCAGGCACAGTAGTTGCCATGGATTCACCAAGAGGATTCCCAGTCATGCTTAGCCATGCTCCAGTCATGCTTAACCAACATGATGACTTTCTATCATGAAAGGGTTAGCTTGGTAGATGAGGGAAGAGCAGTAAATATTGCCTACCTTGACTTCAGGAAGGTTTTCAGAACTGTCTCCCATCAGATCCTCAGAGGGAAGCTAATGCAGCATGAGCTGGGTGAGCAGAGAGCCAAGTAGATTGAAAAAAACTGGTTGAGAGACTGGCCCCAGAGGGTAGTGAACACTGGTGCGCTGTCTAGTTGGAAACCAGTAACTTGCAGCAGTGGTGCAAAGACCACTTCTCAAAACCACTCAACCACCACTTCTCAAAAGAAATAGGTCAGCCAGTCTCCAAACAGTGGCTACTTACCCAAAAACCACCTCTCCTCCACTTTTTGAGCATAAATATACTTTTGGTGAGCTCGGGTCAGCTGTGTCCAGGTTGTGTCCCCTCCCAGCCTCCTGCCATCTCCAGCCTACTCACTGAAGTGGGGCAGGAGTGGGAGAAAGAGAAAGCCGTGATGCTGTGCCAGCAGTGTTCAGCAGTAGCCAAAATCCAGGTGTGTTATCCGCACTGTTCTAGCCTCAAATCTAAAACACAGAACCATATGGCTTCTATGAAGAAAATAAACTCCACCACAGCTAGACCCAGTACAGGGATTTAAGTTTTTTAGCTGAAATTAATTGTAAGCTTCCTCCAATGTGATTTCCAAATGGGTGTCCGAGAGGCAGCTCCTCTTATGTCATGCAAGTATCTTTTGCCCAACACATTCTGTTTCTTTACGGTAGTCGCTTGTTTATTTCAAAAATCAGCAATTCACAGTAAAAGATCAGTGGTGAAAGCAACGCACTAAGTCATACTCTACTGTGATCACATGACCCTAAGAAATCATTCTCGCTCAAGCCACTCCTTGGCTATTCATATGGTCCAGTAATTTTTCCAATACACAATCATAGTTCAGTGATAAATTATTGAGCAAAATAGCTGCAATTCCTATAGTTGCCCAATTAAACTCCAATAAACTTTATTGTTTAGAGGCTATTCTGTCAAAGAAGAACTCATTTGAGAAGTAACAGCATGACAGTGTTCACATGAAACAGTTCCAAATTAACTGAGCTATTAATATGTATAAAATCTATATGACAGCAAGATTCCCATACAGCAAACCATATACAAACCAACTCATCAAGACAGAACCGTACCATCTCTCCATGAATCATTTATGAACTCTCTCCTCTCTCCTTTTCTCCTTACTACTACTTTTGATGATGCATTTTCAGATACCATTCAAGCCACTCAATAACTAGCAATAACAGAGCCAATAGTGTGGTACATAATCATTCTATAGAACTGTCTTTATGTGGGAAATGGTGTTGGTGAATTGAACTAAGTCAGTGTAACATGATTGAAAGGTCAGGTTAAAACACATACTAGGGTATGCGAAGCTGTGTATGCTGACTTTGCATACACATACAGGGGAACCTGAGCTAAAATATTTAGCCAGCTAATTCATTTGTATCTTAGAAAAACAGAAACAAGACTGCGTGGTCATATTTAGCTTATTTGACTGTGATAACATTATCAAATTTGTTCCCTAACAAGACATACCTCCAGTGAAAATTGGAGTCACTTCACTTAAAAGACAACTGAAGTAGTCTTATTACTTCAATAGCGTCATGGAAAAAAATAATCTTCAGTGTGTAAAAAGGCTGCTGCAAAACACGGGTAAATATTCATTCCTCCATGTCCAACTGACTAAGATATGAACAGGCTTGCTCTTCAGTGGGAAAGATTCCGATTAGACATGTGGCTCACTTGCATGTGTTTTACAACTAGGAGATAAATATGACTTATCTGTTTATAATTGCTTTTTATAAACCAATTTAAATTAGGAATTTGCTCACAGGCTTCGAACATCCATATATGAACGTAAAACAGGACTGTTATCTTATGTTGCACTGTGTTGTTTTGCATCAATATCATATGATAACCTTCTAAAATAAGAGAGTAAAAAATGCTAAACACAGAAAATTAATAGTGAATAATAAATAACGGAAGTGCATGTGGAACTTTTATAAGTGCCAGAAATGTGTCACCACATCATACCACAGGTGTGTGCGGGTGGTAGAATGAAATGTTTCATGCTACCCTGGCTACCTCTGTATGTATTAACAAATTATCTCCCTAGTCTTTACAGGTCTTAATTCCACATTCCCCATTTGTATCCATAATTTTTTTTCCTACAGCATTTGTAATTTTGTCTTCCTGTTAGATCAGCATTCTTCTCTTATTTGAGAGTAAACTCTTCTACGCTTCCCAGCTATCAGGAGGAATTATCCAGTATACAAATCAAAATTTGCACCCTATTATTATTATTATGTTGTTGTTGTTGCCATAGAGTCATCAAACACTGCCAGACTACAGCTTATTGATGCCTTTTCTGACACAACGCTTCTTTTTAATAATGCATGGTTATATCACTACCATGTGAGATTCTTTTCTGGGAATATTTTCCTCTAGTATGGTTCTAACATGAATATTCAAATGCTATAAATATAAAGATCTAATACTGTAAGAAAAGGATCCAACAACTTTGTCTATAGCATAAGTTATTGACGGTTTTTATGAATAACACAATAGGCTCTGCCCTTCTTGACAAACATTAGTATGCAGTTGCTACCTATATTTCCTTCTTGGATTTTCAGAAGACAACTCTTGAGTACCTTAATGGGTACTAACAACAGTGAACACAGGTAGAACAAAATAAGAGATTTTCTAATGCATGCAGACTACGGAGGGGATGTGGAAGTCATACACTATGAAGCATTAGGCAGGCAAGTTGGTACACACACCCCCAAAGTGTCTGAATACTTCTGAAGTAACATAGCTGTTATGCTTTGAAAACCAATTACCACATATTACTACCACTCTGCAGCAGAAAAAAAAAATGCAACAAAAATACTCTGACACTTAATCATCCAATTCAAAGAACTGCAGGTAAAGTCACTCCAGGAGGGTAAATCAGACCCTTCTTAAAGCAAATTTTTAAATGCCTTTTAGCCACAATCACCCTAAAAAACTAAAAGCTTTTTACCAGCATGCTCTGTTGGAATTAATTTTACCTCTTTGGGAGGATGGTGCCTTCGACATCTACATGTGTCAACCAAAGCATTGCAAAATAAGGGCATTATTATTAGTGTCATTACCAAGTTACTCTAGGTAGAAACAAATGCTCAAAGATCTCAAGTTTCCCATTATTGCATGTTTCATGCTGCCCTCAGATGCTGTGGCAGTAAATACAGTTTGAAATACATGAAGAAAAAAAATGAAGTTCACCCTGTGAGTTGCTTTAAGAGTAGAACCTTAGTGATGTCAGGAGGACACAATTTCTTCACATTTAACTCAAAAGGGCATTAACTGTTCTGATCTTAAATATGCTCCTTTCATCTCAGCCCCTTGGCCTCTCTGTTTTCCTTCCCTTTCAGTGACACATCTTGTTTTACCCTTCTTCCTACACTGCTCCTATTGTTCTTGGGAGGTGGTATTCACTGGCATCACAACCAAGACTGGAGCATGCAGGTACCACTGGAAAAACAATCACGGCCCTTGTGACTGTTACTTCACAGAAGGAGTTACCTCCGTTTTCTCAACACTTCCACTGGATAATGAACATGAGAGGTATGTAAAAAAAATATAACTGGGCTTTGCCTTGAAAGTTAGGAGTTTGTCATGGCTACGCAGGTTGACATCAGAATCAAATACCTGAAAAGAATAAGGTAATATTCTATGACAATTACAACTTAATTCAGAAGAATTGGGTATGTTCTCACATGGTGTAATTTAACTGGGATTCTTCTAGAACTTAATACCATTAACCTGGGTGTTTGCTGAAAACTTGCAAGCTAAAACAGTGCAACTGCTGAAAACAGTAAGGCACAACCAGTAACAGTCTTTTTTTCAGGTTAGGTATTTCAGTTTAATGTGTGATGATAAAAACAGTTGCTTTTAAAAATTTTTCAATTTTTTGCTTATGTCACAGTTCTAAAGTAGCTTTGTAAGCTTTATTCAGTA
>VZTV01029480.1:6249-26205 GCA_013400875.1 Anhinga rufa
CCCCCGCCGCCCCGGCGCGGCTGTGAGTCAGGCCGTGCCTCCTCCTCCTCCTCCTCCTCCTGCGGCCGGGACGGCAGCTCGGAGTTGGGCGGGAGCACCTGTGTGCCCGCTGCCGCGCCCGGCCCCCGGGGAGCGCCGCGGGCGGGGGTAGGGAGCGAAGCGCAGCCATGTTGCCGGGCTTCCCGGCACCTGCCCCGCCGGGGGTCCCCCCTTGCAGGGGCTCGGTGCCGAGCCGCGCCTCGCCCCCCGTAACCTTCAGGTCTTCGCTCAACTCTCCGATCTGTAAAGAACACTGCTTCAGTAATTCTAGCGTTAGTTGGTGCTGTTTTTTCTTAAGCCTCTACTTTATCAGTCAGGAGGAATGCCGAGTTGTCACCCCTGCGCTCGGGCAGGGCGCGCAGCTGGTGTGGTGGTTTGGTGGTTGTTTTGTTGTTGGTTGGTTGCTTGCTTTTTCTTTTTTTCCATGGTGATTAAACAGGATCAACTTGTTGAAAAGGCCGGGACTTCGATCCGCAGTGGAAATAGGGGTCCGCTGTCTGTAGCTGCGTAACTCTGTAAGAGGTTAGTAAGGCAAAGCTGAGGCTGGCCGCGAGCGCAGAGCCCCGAACTTTGTTAAGGAAAGACGGCGTCTTCCCTTCTGGAGGTAGAGGCTGACCTCTTACTGCAGCAGGTAGAGGAGCCAGGTAGTGGATTTATCAGGAGCTGAGGTAGGAAGGATTCTAGCAAAACAGAAACTGCAGGTGCAGTTTGTGTGATTTTTTTCTTTTTTATTATTCCCCCCCCCCATTCTGTTACGTGATTTGTCAACCATCAGTCAAGGCACATCCACATCTGTCGGTACAGCTGGCTGCTTCTTGCCATAACGTGGCTCGTTTCATTCTTGGTAATGTTTTTACCTTGCTCACCTATTGCTTGAGGTGGGGTATGGGGGAGTGAAGGCACAAGTGCCTTTCCTGGTCTGGCAGGAAAAAGAAGACTGCCACGGTGATGGTTTTGCGCATGGTGTTATTGCTAGGCAGGCTTTTTAGCAGGAGTTGTAAGGAAAACGATCATTGATAATGCTACTTGAATATGGACTTATGTTCAAGTCCACCTCAAATGTCCCTGTTAATGGTCTTGTAATTATGTTCACTTAAGCTTCCTCTTACAAAGATTCCATTGGAAGCAAGGTCTGATGCTGGCCCAGGGCATCCAAATGTCTGACTTCTAGGAATAAGGATAAAGGTTAGTCAACCTTCTCTTCTATCTTGGTCACAGGAAACTTTGGCTTGCCTTGTTAAAACTAATGAAAAGGCTATTTTGGCATGGGTAGGAGTAGCTGACGGTTGTTTCCTCTGATAGCATCGGAGTACAGCATCTTGTAGAAACACGTGGGCTTTCACTTGCTGGTGGGATAGGAGTCATCATATCAACTGTCTTCTCTGACTTGTCGGGAGAACTGGTTGTGGTTTCTCTGGACTTGCCCTCCTCCTCCTTGCCTGATTTCCCTTCTGTGACAGCTCAAGCTTAACAGCGGCTGTCCCATGGCCACATGTCATGCTGTTGTGTCTGATTCCCCCGCCCCCAGTAATGATTAGGGGAGACTGTAAGACGAGTGCAGGTAGGGAATGGTGTTTCCCCAGTACGCTGTTTTAGGGAACGTATTGGAGAGTCGCCCCTGGTCTCTGGCAGCTTGTGCAAGCAAAAGGAACAGCATTGCTCTGAAGCTGTGTGTGTGGACTTCCATTTATCAGCAGCCATGTAGATTGTTTTGACTACCTCTCCTTCCACCCTCTTTCGGACTCTCCTGAGAGTTTTCATCAGCTTTCCTAGGTTTCTCACCCTCTTCCTAATCTGACTGAAATAGGCCAACAGGTTCAATAGCTATTCTGCGGGGGAGGGAGAGGATGATGGTGGGGGAAATCAGTGGTATTAGCCTTGTTTCTTAGAGCAGGCTAAAACCTGCATGTGCCATTGGCATCTGCTTCTGGCCTTCCCCCCCCGCTTTTCCTTCCCCTGTTGACTTGTCTTAGTGCAGTGAGCTCTTGCATGTAGCCAGTGCCTTTGTAGTAGCAGTAAGTGTCTGTACCTAGTAATGTCCCCATGAAGCTAAACCTAAAAGCACAACTATAAATATTGATGCTCAAGACTCTTATTGTTACTGAATCAGTGCTAGGCAGTGAAACTTAAGGGTTTTTATCTCTGTAAACAAGAGGTCTTCGGAATGGATGCTATACTAGTTAAAGCCCTTTTCTCTAATAACTGTCTCGGTCTTAACATGGTTTTGCTTCTTCTAGAGATGAACGTTTTCTGCTAAAAGTTGTATTAAAGAACACCAAAACCTTTACTTCTAAAAGTGCAATGAGAAATGGCCTGTTGCTAGTCTCAACAGCAACAGTACTACCATGGAGTGCTATCAGCAAACATTCTTACTTTACCTCTGTATTCAGGGGAGGAGGAAGAGGTTCCTTTTTTGCCTGTCAGAGGGGTATATAAGAATGGCAAGACTGTAAGCCAAAGGTCTCTAGCTCTGTCATCTCCTAGTGGATGTTTAGGGAAGAATGCAGGTGTAGAGCAGATGAAGGTAACAATTGGCAATGTTTCCTGCTTCTAGCAGACTGGCTTGGACTTCTGAACTGGAGATCGTCTCTATTTTCCTTCTAATTGCCTCGTGAGTTCCTCCCATCCCCCAAACATATGTAAGGTTTTTAACAAGTGGTCATCTGTAGGTGACTAGACCCCTTTCAAATAAGTATGATATAGATTGCTTTGGATAGTTGTGGTCATGCTGTGTAATAAGTAACATCTACTAAAATTCAGAGCCCAAAATTCTCCCTTTCCTACAGGTTTGAAAAGTACAAGTTTGTGGTTTCCACCCAGTTGCTGAGAGGGAAGGAGAGGTTGAACTACCTGCACTGCTGTTAAGTTCCTCCTACACGTACCTGTATATTGGAGGAACAGGTTTCGCCAGATCTTGGAAGCCATAGTGCAGTGTCTTATAAGTAAGATGCTGTTTTGGTGTTCAGACAGGACCTTGTCTTAATCCTACAAGCTCTGGAATGTAAAGTTGGTCAGTTTGTGACTGGTAAATCACAGAAGATCTCTAGAAGTAGGAATATATTTTTTAAAAAAAGATCATCTTATGGGGTCTTGTTTGGTTAGGGTGATGTTGACAAAGCAAGAAATAGCTTGTCCAAAATAAAGATGTGCTGCCTGTCCACTTGAGAGTGGCATGGTGCTTGATACTGCTGCTTTGGCCAGTTCTGGTTTCCAAGGAAGAAAGGAAGGGCAACTCTGAGTGAGAGAGAACACTTTCAAACAGCTTGCTTCAGCTACGTTTCATGTCTAGCTACTAAGTACTAAAGAGAAGTGATGAATGGCAGTGGGATTTTCAGCTTCACTGCCCATTTCTGGGATAAGAAATAAAGAAGGGATGGATGGCCAATTCTGAAAATAGAGCTGGACTTCATTCTAGATGCAGTCAGTTAAACTCTTGGCTGAAGAACAGCAAGTGAAAGCATTGCTTCCTGCTACTGCTTTAGTATAAACTCAAGTGGGAGATGAAAGTATGCTTTGAGTGTTAAGGGAGCACAACACATCTGGTTGTGACTTCATGTGGAGGTATAAAAGTATTTTTGTAATATTCTGTTACTTCATTACGTTCTTCTATGTAACTTTAACTTTCCAGCCACCAAAGTTCTTGGCACAGTCAAGTGGTTCAACGTCAGAAATGGATACGGCTTTATCAACAGGTATGTTTAAATTATGATAGTCATATGTATACTGCCCTGAGACTCGTGGTACAGACAATATACCATGCATTAGTAATTGCATCAGGGACCTGAAGACCTGATGCAGTTGATGGCCAGATTTGGCCAGGCATTCAACAAACTTGGATATCATCTTATCCCCAGCGTCTCCGCTGCCCTCCCCCTGAGGGAGGAGAGAAAACTGTATATGGGGAGAAAACAGAAAGGGTCAAAGTTGTTACAAATTTGGTCTGTTACTTGTTACTCACGTTTATTTGTACTACACCTTTCATGAGCTGTATGTTCTTTCTTGACTGCCTGGCTTTTTTAAAGGTGCAAGTAAGGTTGGAGGATGAAGGGAAGTACTTTTGGATAAAAAAACAAGTGTGAACTGATTGGTCAAAATACCTGCTCTACACATTGAGATTCTCTGATGTCATCTAACTGAAGATGTTGCAGGCCTAGGTTCACAGAAGTTCTCTTTCTGTATATTTTTTTCTTCTGTTCTGAACATGAACAAACCTCTGAATGGCATTGATAATCCAAATAGCAGTAAGAGATACTGATCACACTCCAACCCTAGGTGTGCAAGGCCCACGCTTCCAAGTTACTGGAGAAGGCTGTCTTTTAAGGCTGGAATATCTGTGGGATTGAGGGGCTTAAATGTCTTGTGTGCTTTATGAAAAATGAAGCTCCTGCATGGTGAATGCTTGTCTTGCAAAAGACATACCTGGAAAGTTATGTTTTGTCCTGCAAGTCCTTGAACTGTTGTTACACAGCAGGTAGATTTGGGTAAGTTGGGCACTGTAGAAAAGGGGTAGAAGAGCCCTGTTTCGTGGATCTGAAGCCAGTTCTGGTACAGTATTAATCCCAGACTCTGGAGACTACTCTCCAGTCTTATGTAAGCTAAGAAGAAAAGCTTGAATTAGAAAGTACTTCTGAAGTCTTTCAGAGTAGTTCATGTGAGAGCCTTCAGCTGGATATCGTGTAATAACTTGTTAGCTTTCTTCCTGAACTGAAGTTGACTATTACTTCAGTCCAGCACAACAAGTTGTGAATTAAGCATTATCTTCACAAACTCCTTGACCCACCTGTTTCCTCTGCAGAGGAGGAATTGAGTGAACAAACGGCAGAGTCTAGGATCTTTCTGTTGTATGGGAACACCGAGTCAAGGTCTCGGACCTGTCTTCGTGTTTGGCATGCGGAAGCCTGAGCTGGCTGGCCTAATCCAGGCAACCTCATGTTCATGTCTGGGTCCCCCTCCAATGGACTCAAACACCTCTTGTGCATGGTTGCTTTGAGTCTCACTGAAAGGAGAGCTCTGTTAACAGCTGTGGCCAGTCCTGTTGATAGTCTTGCTTGACCTCTGGGATAACAGCTCAGGTTGCAGCCCCTGTGGAAGTTTTTTTTTGCGGGGGTGGAATACTGAAAGGCAAGCAGTCCTGACTCTGCCCTGTCTCAAAACAAAATATTGAACGTTTGCCAGAAGATTACAGAGAACCTCCCCCCCATCCCCTCACCCTTCTGAAGGGTGGGGAGTCCTTTCTGCTGTCAAGCATATGACCCTGAAAATTTAGAGCAGGGTCTTGGTAGCACAGACTTACACAGAATGTATGGAATCCAGGCGATGTACTACAGGCTGGGGGAAGGAGGGTTCCTCTTGTGAAGTCAGGGATTTCTATTTAAGTCTCAGTTTAAACTCTCTTACGACTTCTCGCTTTCTTTTTGCAGAAATGATACCAAAGAAGACGTGTTTGTTCATCAGGTAAGACAGTAGTAATTGTACTTGGAGATGTGCACTATGATAGGTTTTTAATGCAACTTTCTGAAATAGCCACCCAGCCTTGTCCTGGCTTCTTAGAATATTTACCACAAATACCTTGAATGGACATGTATGAAATTTCCAGGGAGGAATATTAGGGTATGTTTTCCTTCTCTCTGGAATTATAACTGAAGAAGTAGGTATTATAACCCTTCATGCTTAGTTTTGTCTGCTCTGATTTGAATGCTAAAGTATTTTGGGTTTTTTTGGTGTGTTTTGTGTTTGGTTGCCCCTTCCCTGGGGAGATGACTCCTCTGTTTTGTAAATACCTTGCTATTTGTTGTCTGTCCTTCCCCTGCTATTTGTTGTCTGTCCTTCCCCTCCATATCCTCATGCTCTTTTTGTCTTCTGTTTCTTCCTACCCAATTTGTTTGCAGGTCTGTTCTGTCTGCCCTCCCTGGTATTAGAGAGAAAGTGATCTAGTCTGGCTCTTGACCAGCCTGGGTTGCCATCAGCTGTTGCTGCATGAGGCAGCTGCTCTTGGGAAGAAGAGGAGGAAGGCTGTGTGCCAAATGTGCCCAAGCAGAGAGGTTGCCCAGTGGCTTATCATTGGTTAACTTTCCTTGAACTGTCAGTAGGCTGTTCTAAGCTTATACTGCAACTCTCGGGTCACAGGCAACTAATGGGAAGACAGAGGATGCTGTCTCCATGCTGATATAAACTGGCTTAGATCTGGTTTTGCATCATCTGAGAATTTCACTTCACCAGAAAATGGAATACTGCCCATGGAGCTTGTCCCATATGAGATGTCTGCAGGCCCATGTCGCTCTTAAAAGCCTGAGCGTCCTCTGTGCCATAAGTGGCAGTATTTCTATCAAATGTAACCAGGAAACTTACACTGAGAGTTGGTCACGGAGGGCGAAGGCATGTGCATATGTAGTTGTGTTAAACATGCTGGTCAACATCGATAGTTTAGTGTTTGTGGCTTCATGACTAAATAGCCTGTGATAGCTGTTTCTTTGGGTCAAGGGGTGTAGACCTGTTATCCCTAAAATGAATGAAGCTGGGAGGGAGTAAGTCTAGTGCCTGTAACGAGTGAAGATGTCAGAAAGCATGTGCAGTATGCATTCCCGGGTTCAGTTGGTGGACTGGAAGCAAAAGCTCTCGATGCATGTACCAATTTCTAATGATCACCCTCCTTCCTTAATGACCGCATGCTGATACAGATACTGCATCTGCGGCCCGATGGGAATGTGTCCAGAGGAAGGTGGAAAGAGCTCTAGTAGCAGAAACGTGTTCTGGATAGGCAGCACTGTAAAACTCCCTTGAAGACAAACGGTGAGAAGATATCCTGGAAAGAGATTGTTGTACTGATGACAGATAGCATGGATCAGCTGTTATTCTTCTTGGGAAGGCTGCCTGTGGAGACCCAAACAGTGACAGCCCACAGCAAGCTAGTATTATCTGTGCTGTTTTGTCTCCTTCACTGGCAGAGATTATTCACCTAAATGTAAACTGGTGTGTGTCTGTAGCTTATTTCTCGCTCTCCTGTGGCTTAAATCCTCTTGTAGTGAGCACTGAGCAAAACTGGCTTGATGTTTCGGAAATACTGCGTCACGTGCGAGCTTGCATCTGATTAACCCTGTTGGTGGGCTATGCATGGTGGAGTAGCTGCTTCTAGCTCTGGCCTGGGCTGGTGGCAATGGGGTGTTCCTCAGCTCTCCCGTCTTGAGCTGTATGTGAATGTGCTCGTTACCAGAGCCTGGGGCTTTCTGGCTGGAGCTCCTGCCCGAGCACTTGGCTTGGCAGGGCCAGAGGACAGGCCCGCCTGGCAAATCCACCGCGGAAGCAAACATCCTGCTGGGAGCTCCCTCTCCACGGTTAGTGCCGGTTCTGCCCCTCCTCCCCGCGCCTGTCCCGGGAGGGGCTGGATTACATGCCTAATCCCTTCAGAATAAGGCTGACCTAGTTGAACAGATACAGCCTCCTCCCTGCCTCCCTGGCACACATCCACAGTGGGGAGGGAACAGGCCGATCTCATGATTGGAATGGGGGTTAATGCTCAGTGTCTGGCTATTGGGTGCTATTTATAAACCTAGTACAGATTAAAATGCTTTTCTCTTTAGGGCATGCATGGTTTGCTTTGAATTAACCCTTTGTCTTGCGGGGGACCCAAGCAGCGTTTTGGGAAGGGCAGTTCTTCACCTGCTTTGTCTTGCTTGCATCCTTGTCCTGCTGGTTCATGCAAGGTGCTACGTAGAGCACTGTGTGAGTTAGAGGTGGTGTGAGCAATAATATGGATAGATCCGCCTTGTGGGGAGGAGTGTTGTCCGGGCAGGGGGGAAGGAAGGTCTCGCAATTTAGCACCATTAAAAGTGTCAGTAGCCAGAGAAGCCCAGCGTAATGAGGCATAGTTTGAATCGCAACCAGTGGGGAGGAGTTAATCTCTGCTGCACGGGTCTTTTTCTTCACTTTGCTGGATTGTATTCACTGTGCGCAGCCTGGTGTACGTGCACCAATAACTGGTGTAACAAATTTTGGCTATTGCTATGACAGTGCTGGATGTGCATATGATGTGGTGATATCATGGGGATATGGAAAGAACTCTTCCAAACAAAATACTGAACTAGCTCTGAAGACTTGTATAGCTGTCTGTTCATCAGTGTCCCCTTGGGAAAGGAAAGGTTCTGTCTTAATTGTTGAGCGCTGTCTGTGTTAACACAAAACATCTGTCTTTTGAATTAAAGAAGCTGGAGCCTGCAGGATGCTGGTGAACAGGGAGAATAGTGTTCTCTCTCCTCTGGATATACAGAGTAAAACTTGTTTCATCAAGCTTAGAGCTTAGGCTTGTTAGGGGCTTATTTCAGCAGTGTTTACCTGCAGCTGAAGTAATAAGTAGCAAAGCCGTATAGTTTCTGCTCTGAATTCTAGGGCTTTCTCAAAATTGTTCCTGGTTGTCTTTATAAAACAAACCTCAGCCTGTTGTGTGGCAGCTTCTATCTCCTGTTGGCAGGTTATTCAATTGTAAATCGCAATTTTGAAGTTTCTGTCCATAAAGCTGGAACAGAACATGTGGAATCCTGTTGAATTTGTCTTCCATTACCCTTATCGGATGATGTTTGAGGAGCTTGATTAATCTTGGGTATACCCTATGAAAAGAAATCTGGTAGTTCTTGCTTCCTCTGCACTTAGAAGGAAGGGGAAGGAGTTTGAAATAACAGCTTGTTGACACCTCCATCATATGCAGAGCACAAGTCTTATGAGTTTGAGTCAGCTGTCTCAGTACAAGTGGTGGTGGAAGAATTAAACCCTTAATTGGCAGTGAAGATAATGATTTTTAGTATTAGTATATAGCATTTATGGAAAAGCTAGCACTTCCAGCTGATTTAGAAATGGGGCAGTTACACTAACAGGTCAGCAGAAAGCAAACAAAGCTGTCTCAGCTGGTGGTGGGAGTCTCTGCTTTGTAAAATAATTCCCAAAAGAATGCACTTGAGCAGCTCATTCTCTTCCTGTATTAAATAAAAAAAAAAGCCACCAAACCCAAACCTCAAGCTCTTGGGTTGTGTTTGCTTTGGTAGCAATAATACGTACACTCTTGCATTCTTCCTTAAACTGTTTCGGGGGGATGCCACAGGGTACAGGGAAAGGTGTGGCTAGACGTAGGGCTGAAAGGACATGCTGGCCTATTGCCTGAAACAAAGGGGACTGTATTCAGCAACAATAAGAATACTTTTCCTAAACTGGTCAAGCTCAGCTTTAAACTGATTAGAACTTTTCCTTCAGTGGGAAATGCTTTTGGGCTATTGTTGACCGAATGGACATAGTTGCCACGCACAGGCAACAACTTAACTGATCTTCCTTCTGCCTGTTTTTCTTGAACTGCAGACAGATATGGCAACAGCCTCTTGTGTTTCTGCCCTGCATCCTTTTTTCTTAAGCCAGATTCGTGTCCTGTATTTCCATGTGTGCTTCTGTCTACTGGATCTGCACCTGCTTGCTTCATGCTAACAGAAGATGCCTGTATCAGGAAACTTAAAGTGAACTGGTCTTCAGTAATCTTAAGAACTTCATTAAAAAGCTAGCTACTAGATTGGCTTCTACAATGTGTTTGGTTTGGGTTTCTTCTCCCCTAGCCTCTTCAGTTTGTGAATTCTTAACGAACAAACAGATAGTAGGTTCATCTTGCTAACTGCCTTTTGTGGAATGCAAGAAATACTCGGTGAACGGCATCCATATTTGGCAGGCTGAAAATTGCACAAGGAGGTCTAAGTGTTCTTGTGAGTCCGAGAAGGTTT
Organism: Anhinga rufa; assembly: GCA_013400875.1. Taxonomy (NCBI): domain Eukaryota; kingdom Metazoa; phylum Chordata; class Aves; order Suliformes; family Anhingidae; genus Anhinga; species Anhinga rufa. The sequence continues at coordinate 16,038 of VZTV01029480.1, forward strand.
TGAACTGGTTTTGATCTGAAGCCATGTCGTTAATAGTAGGTTTCCATCTAGGAGATGACTAAGACTATTCCTGTGTTCTTCAGGGACTCACCTAGTTTTGGGGGTCTCCCTTGCAGTGCTTGGGTAAAATGCTTATTTATGTAATACCCAAGTCGTAGTAATTCTTTTCTAGTTGCTATGACTTGCCATGATACCTTTATAGTTAATGCCATCTTCTAAAAAAATGCTTCTGGTCTTAAGTTCTCTGTAGATGATCTACAGGTCTCCTAATGACTGTGAAGGCATGGGTCACGCTTGCTGCTGGAGCTGCCTTGGTACAACCTGCAGGAGATCAAACACTCGGTGTGAACTCTGTTTGTCCAGGAATATGTAATGATCTGGATACTGAGTAGGCTTGACAAAGTGGGGATCCTGGGGCAACAGCTGAGTCATAAACTTACAAGTACTGAGAAGGGAGTAAATGTTGACTGAGTATTGGAGGGCCTGTGGAATAAGAGATGTCTGTGTATTTGAAATATCTTGGTGTGGTGACTGATCTGCTGTGTAGACTTGGGATTGTAGCAAAAGAATACTGTCCTTCCCTCATCTACAGGGCTATGAATGTGTAAGATAATACATTTTTCTGTATCTTCTTTCTTTAATAGACGGCGATAAAGAAAAACAACCCACGGAAATATCTGCGCAGTGTTGGTGATGGCGAGACTGTAGAATTTGATGTGGTTGAGGGAGAGAAGGTGAGAGATTATGGAGACTTAGGGGTGTGATCCAATGAGGTAATATCGCTGTAATGGGGAGTAACACAGAACTGTAGCTGTGTACCTGGTGTTTCTGCCTGGGGTGGGTGGCATTCATACAGCTTCTCTGTGGAAGATCTGCTTTTTAAAGGCTTAAGAAGTGTTTCTACATATGTATTAAAACTTGAACTATATCATAGTGCTTCTAAAACCTGCATTTTTTACTTGATAGAGCACTTGAAGCTTACAGCCTGCCCAGTAATCATTAACTAAGGCATATATTGCCCTGAAGAATTTGTCTTGGAGTCTGGTAGCTTAATAACTGTAAGAACCTTCAAGTTCTTTGCTCTTCTACTTCCTCAAACATTTTGAGTTCTCTAAGCTTTTTGAAATTTTTTTTCTTTAATCAGTTACTTGCTTTTTCCTCTGAACTCAGCCTGGCTGATAGGGTCTTAACTCATGATCATAACTCTTGGTTATGGGGTTAAGAATAACAAACCTGCTTTTGCACTACATGGGAGGAAGGAATCTCTGTAGCTTGGAATTGATGCAAAAAAGCCTCTTCTTTTTAATCTTCTCCCTGTAGCTGGTTGTTCTTTTCTCATACCACCCTGGTTTACTTTCTTTTGGCCTTTTAGGGTGCAGAAGCAGCTAATGTCACTGGTCCAGATGGAGTCCCTGTAGAAGGCAGCCGCTATGCTGCAGACCGGCGCCGCTATCGACGTGGCTATTACGGCCGACGCCGTGGACCACCTCGAAGTGTAAGTTTAATTCCTCTAGTGATGGTCATCCTACCTCCTCAGCAGTCTTCTGACCACCTCATGAGAGGGAACTCGGGCTCAGCACTGGCATATAGTAAACTGTCGATGCTTGACTAAGTTGTGAGTGTTCTTCAGTAATATTCTGGGTTCCTCCAGCACATCATTGATGTTGATACTGATATTTTCTATTTTTGGGTGTCCTGTAGGGTCTTTCTTGGCATGTCTTTCTAGAATGTGTTAAAAGCATCTCTTTGAGTATTAAGGTTACTTGTTGAAACAGATAACACAAAGGAATGAGACACTTAAGTGGTTCACCATGCCCTTTACCTGAAGCAAGGGGAAGTATTTGTGTTACTCTTAAGTAGTATAACCATAATTTGCAAGGGTTACTTGGAAAACAGGGCTTGTTTAGGAGTTCGTTACTTCTGCATGGCATGGTGGTAGTTTGACCAACTAGTTGAAACCTCCATGTATCATCCTTTCATAGGCCTCTGCCTACAGCAGTTCAGTGTAAAGATAACACATTTTTTTCTTTAAACTAGCTACGCACCACTGTTCATAACATCTGCAAGCCTTCCTAAGCAGCTTCCCTGCAAGTTTCTGCAGAGGGAGAAGTAAGTATGAGATACATGACTGTAGTTCTAGCAGTTACCACTCCTATCCACATCGTGCTTGTGCTAAAGTGGTGCCTGGAACAATCCAACAAACTGGAATGTGCTCCAGGCTTGATTAGCTTTTTTTTTTAATAGTTGAGTCTGTGATGATCACTTGCAGAAATGTGTGAATGATGCAATATGAGAGCCCTGGTGGAAGTCCCTGCCCAAGCAACATAACTGTCTTCTCATCTTGTTCTACAGAGTTGATAGCATGAGGGCAATTAGAATGAATATTGTCAAATCCTTCCTTAAAGCCTAGCTGCTTATACTAGCTATCATGACGTCTTTTCTTTAATCCTTCTGGAAACCACTGAGCCTTAAATACATGAAAGGTGTTCTTTGAGTCCCTCAGAGACAGCCAGAAGCTGGTGCTGGTAACTGATGGCTTATTACTGAGTATGTCTTTTTTTTTTTTTGTGGTGATACAGTTTGCAGCTTCAGCTTTCCTGCCAAGTGGCAAAGAACTAGGATACTTGGCTTTGTTCAGCTCTTTGTTTCCAGTCTTATCTGCTAGCTCATCAATGAGCTACATTCCACTATTGATTCTGTTTCCTTTTGCTCTCCTGAGATTAAAGTCTCCCTCAACTCTCTTTATTGGGAATGAATGCTTTAGTTGGTGGTATTGGTGTTGTCTTGGAGCTGCTTCAGATTGTTAAATGAGCAGACGTATCAAGGGTTAGACAGCCCTGTGTACTGCTGAGTATGGAAAGCAGCTGTTTCTTTCTGCCTGAAGAGTGATAATGTGAGACCCAACTTGGACATGGGGAACATTCAGTCTCAGGGTACTCATGCTGGGACATGTTCTCTTGGATGTCTAATGCAAACTCATGCAGCTAAAAATCTGGCTTGCGTGTGATGCTGTAACACACTTGGATCCTGGTACTTGAAGATGTAGACAAGGGGAACAAATTGTGATATCGCATACTTTTTTTTTGTCTTGCTTATATCTGAGTCCCCAGACTGATTTGGTGTGGGTACCAGACCTTAGCTGTCGTGTGGTTGCTGCCTGATGTCCTGTGAAGTCATCTCACTTCATAACCTAAAGCATACTGCTCTTTCTCTGGGACCATTGACTTGAAGAATTACAGCCTTCAAAACTTGCAAATGATAATTTACAAAAGGACATTAACCTGGGTGGTTTAATTTTTTTCTCGTTGTTCATGAGGTTTGTTGGTCCGTCTCTTTAGCTTGTTGAGTATCCTCTGTATGTTGGGCCTTCCCATCAGTGCAGTCAGCTCCACTAGGTTTCGTACCATCTGTTAAAATTAAGAGTAAATGCTGTTTCATTCAAGGATGATGAAGACCTTAGAGTACCATTCCTTTAGCGTGCCACTCTAACAGGTAACAAGGTGAACTCTGATTTGCTGTGCCCTTTCAAAGATGATACTGGCCAGGCAGTGACACTGGCCAGCTCCTTCAACACTCTCAAAGGTATTCTGTGTAGTCTGACTTGTATGTGTAAGACTTGTTTAAGTGATACTTTTTCTTGTCTGAGCTTGGTCAGGAGTTCCTTGAGCAGCCAAAGTTGACTTTCTGCTATGCCTGCTCAACTTTCTGCATGTTGCAGTGGACTCTTCTTGTGTTCTGAGCTAGTCTGAGGTGCAGCCAGTTCTGCTGGGTCTTCTTACCCACTCACTTATTAGTTGCCTGAACAAGTCAAAGCTCCACTTTAGGAAGTCTTTGCAGGGACTGTCCCTGAAGTTGTCCTAGTGTAGGTGAGTGAAGCCACTCAAACTTGTCCAGATATTCTTGTCATCCCCTGTGTGCTTGCTTTTGTAGATCAGTTGAGAGTAGAGTGAATCCTCATCTGAACCTGTTTCCTTTTGGAGACTTTTCACTTGCATCAGTTAACATATTCTTCATATTGAAACTGCACGTCTACTGCATCTAGAAAAATGCTTAGTTCTAATATTCTTTTCCTTTAACAAGGATTTCCCCTTCCATTCCCATGTCTGTAAAAGGGGAAGAAAGGTAATGTGAGCTATAGCAGTATGTATATGCTACTCTGTGATCCCATTAACAGGGGCATTAAAGGTTGTGCCACTCTACTTGAAGTGTTTTTGGTGAACTGTCCTGCAGGGTATTTCTGAGACAAGTTTGAGTTGCTGATGGTATGGCATGCTTGGGCTGTGTTTGAAAGGATATTTACTTAGCTGCAGGCAACTCCTGCTGCACACCTGAAGGGAAAAGTTGCAGTGTACCCAGGTCTGCTGTGCTTAAAGATCTACTAGGCTGCAGAGGTGAAAGGTTTTCCCAGAGCTCAGCTGCCCAAATCATTAATCCTCTATTTATTGGGGGGGGGGACAGGGACACGACTTATCCTTGCTTACTGGCATGGTTTTAGGCAAACTAAAGATGCTATCCTCTGTTTGTCATGCTAGCTCAAATGTGCCTGTACTCTGCGTGTGACTTACTGGGTCTGTTTTTGAAGACACTTTGTGAATTTCTCAAGAGTGAAGAGAACCTTGAGGAATCTGGGGTATTTAACCAGCTCCAGTGGAACCACATCTGGATTGCATGGAGATTTCTGTGGAAAGTAGAAGTACTTGGAAATTTCTTAATTGTACCTACTACAGAAAAGAGGCTGTGCTCGTCACTAAACTGTGACAGCACAGATGTGGTGTGGAGCTGTAGTCAGAATGTTAGAAGAGACTATGAATCATGGAATAACCTTGAGAACTGATGATGTCCTCATGTACCTATTGTGTGCATTACTAATAGAAGAAGCCTCTATACCAGTGAGTCGGAAAATAAGTGAAATAGTTTGAGAGAGAGCTGTTTTATAGGCAGACACTATTTCTTGTAGAGAGGAGGCCTGAAAAGATGAATAGTATTATACAAAAGCTAGAGACTGATGTAAAGAGCTGTAAGAACAAATGAATAAGAAATTAGGGGAAGCAGATGGGTAAAAAGCTCATTGCAGTTACATTTAATGCTTACAAAACTTTTCTTTGGGGGACAGCAATAAAATTTTTTACCTTTTTAGGGTTAGAGAAATCTGTGCAAGATGTTCATGGGGAATCGCAGCCTGCCTGCTATTTTGGTTATCTTCAGAGGAAAATGTAGAGTGCAGCAGGCCAGCTTCATTCAGTCATCCTGTAGGATGACCCAATGTTTTGTTAAAGGTATCAAACTGAGTTAGAAGGCTCCTGTGGAGGACACTTGAGTGAACAGGATCATGCGTGTGCTAAACATGGTGGTGCTTTTAAGAGTACCAAGGAAGCTTTCCTAATAAATGAATCTAATGTTTTACTATAATAGTAAATATAAGACCTCAAAGCTCAGGTTCTGTTTTCTGGTCAAATCACATCTGTTTCAGTGACTTCTGACAGCATAATTGTTTGATTCTGGAGCTATACTTCACTTCTGGCTGATAGACCTAGATCAATTGACAGTGATACTAGCGTGACCTGAATTTTTGTGATACTACAGAAGATGCAGGAAATTATCAGGCCTTCTGGGCTAAGCAATTTAGTTACTTTGCTATTCTGTTTTCAGCTGATTTTTTTTTTTAAGCAAAACCCATTTAAAATACTGACATAGCAATGTTCAGTTCAAGATGAATAGAAAAATGTTTGCATTGTTTTCAAGTAATGCTTCATCGGGTTTAGCCATTCTTTCTGTCACTACAGGAGATGGAGTCTTTTATCTGAGATTCCAATGCAGCCCTCTGTAGGGAAGAGTGGACTTGGGCTGTGCCATTAAAAACATGTAGAAATTCAATACTGCCTTTTAAAGAGCTATGAATGAGATGCTGATTGTCAAGTGCTATAGGAGGGCTTTGGCTGATGAAAAATATTATGTGTCCCTCCCTACAATTAGGTTGGCTGATGCTTTGTTAACTTCTGGCACATTGTCCCTCAGATGAGACCTACTAGGCCTTGGTGGTTCTGTATTTCTGGTATTGCGGTGATAGAACTGCGCGCTGATTCCAGATGCGCTTGCTTGGAAATCCTAGAGAAGAGAAATGGCGATTACGCTGGGACATGTTCAGGCTTGTTTTAGTTTTGCATCCTCTCTTCCTTTCACATCTTGCTGCTCTCCTTCTGTTTCTGTGCTTTGCCAGTCCTCGTGCGAGAGTGAAAGCAGGAGCAGCGTTAGGTCCTTGCTTCACAAAAGGCAAATCCCAAGACCTCTGAATCAGTATTGCCACACACAATACTGGTGGTGCTGTTTCTCACCTTGCTGTCTGAGACACTTCTCACCACCTATCACAGGTCTATTAACTGTAAAGTTATGTAGTACAAAGCCTCTCAATACAAACAGGGCAGACTGGTATTGCAAAGTAGATAGTAGTATAATGTTGTTGTAAACTCAGAAGTGTAATTTTTCTTTTGGGTTCTGTGTCTCTCAAATACTTAACCACTATCAGATGCTACCTATTATTACTGTCTGTTTAGTCAGTGGGAGTTCCTGTGGATATTTAGTTGCCCTGATCAGTTTTATACATGAGGGAACATAATAGATAAAAACCCACAATCATAAATAATGTTAAATTGAATTCTGATTTCTCTCTACTCACCTCAGCGGCTGACCCTGTCATATTGTTAAGAATAACTGGTATAGCTACAGCATGTAAAATAATCTATAGTTACCTTTAGGCCATGTCTCTGCTTTTTGGAAACCTGGAAAGCTACAAAGAGCGCTTAAAATTATTAATGCTTTTGGAGGGTGTTTTACTGTGGCGAGAGGAGAAGATTGTCCAGGCTGGTCACTGAGGTTTATTTAATTCCCCAAGATTTCTTGTTACAACCTCCAGTTCTTGTTAAAATGCTCCAGCCTTCCTAAAACTTTATCATCATGTTATCTTGACTAAAGTTCACTACCCGAGATTGCCAGTTAAAATAGAGCAAAATACAATAGTGCTGGTTAAAATAGCTGTAGAATAGTACAATGGGAACTGTATATCATGCAATTTTTTTTAATGAAACAGACATTACTGATGGCTGGCATTTAAAAAACAGAACAAAAACCCCAAACTGAAATACAGCCTTATCAGTTAAGAACTAAAGGGGAATGATAACCACTGACAGGTTGAAAATCTTGTGTGTAGAAGAGTATTTGATGTGATGTAGTAGAGCTTTTCTGTCTTTAAAATCTTGATGTGTTTGTGGGAGTTCTCTGTGGAATGGGGCTTTGTGTAGAATGAAGCCAAAGTGGTTTCTGGCAAGTTTCGGCATGATGTCTTTGTTAGCTTTCCAAACTCAGAAGTGTCCTGATCAATAGCTGCTTCTCCATAACATGTTTACCCCTTACAATGCAATGTCATGTCTTGAAATGCGCTTTCATATGCATCAGAGAACTGTCAGGTTCTCTGCCTTTCTTGGCATACAGGGAGGAGGCATCGTCAGGTAGCTTCTTAGCCTGTTACTGTGCGGAAAAAGGGCAGCATCATTGGCTCTTGTTCTGTCCTACTCTTGTCTTTGCCCAAATTAAAGCCTTTTGAGTATCCGCTTCTTCTTAGCTCGTATGCTGCTGTTTCTGTACTGGTATACTGGTTTTGAACTTGTGTTCAGATCAGTGGGCTTTATAGTTAATACACTGCCTGTGAAATAACACTTCACCTTTGACTCTGTCTCCTGTTTTCTTTTGGTTGTAGGGTGGCGAGGGAGAAATCAAGGATGGGGTCACAGAAGGAGGACAACTTAATCAACAAGTTCATAGGAATCCTACCTATCGTCCCCGCTATCGCAGGTTTGTACTGTTGCCTTTGCTCATAATTACATTGGGATGCTTTTGTGATCTATACAGGCTTCATTAGGAGCAGGAATCTGTATTCCCTGGTATTAATGTGCATGCAAATGATAGGGACAGTGAGAAGCATTTTAATTATTAGGAGAAAGGTGAGCCACAGGAGTAAGGAAACAACTGTAAAACTTCTTTAATGGGCTAATATATTGCTCAGAGCCAGGAATAAGTCAAGAAAGGGTAAAGAATTCTTTGTATTCTGTTACTTCTCACAATTGAGCAACATACTGAAGTGAGTTGCAGGGTCTGTGTCTTCCTAGCTGAACTCTTATACTTTCCCGGACAACTAATGAATCCAAATAGCACTTGGTCTGGGACAGGTAGGTCCACCATCTGCAGGGGCAGGGTGTACCCAATAACTTACTGTGAACTGCAGACATTTGCAGTTCAGCACTGGACTAGTAGCTTGTGCATATCCAGCTCAGTCCTACGTGTCACGCAGGCTTGGTTTTAAGCACTGGTGCTACTTGTAGGTACAGAGGAAAGCCTACTGTTCAGTAAAAACTGAAGTTGTCCTGTCTCTTAGATAGTAGCATTATAGTTACCTTGTGGCATCTTGTGCTAGTGGAGAGTATTGCTGTCAGTCAAGTTGTAAACTTTAGGTTCCTTGAAGGCCCCTAACGTAGAAGGTAACAAAATAGGATTATTAGAGTTACTCTTGCTAGAACTTCTGGAGAAAGGGGCTGCTAAACAGATGGCACAGCTTCCAGAATAACAAGATAAAACTCATCAAAATGATTGAAGGGGGCAAGAAAAAGTGTGAAGACTGGAAGTGCCTGAGGACTGAGGCTGGGAGAAGAGACAAATGAAGATAGATTATAGAGGTTGTCAGAAAAATGAATGGCATGGAAAGGATGGATGAAATTTGCTTTTTCCTTTCATAAAAGAATACGCTATGAGAAGCTTTCAAATAAAGGAAGTGGGAGACATGCTGAAAAACAAAGCAAGGTTCATAGAACCATAGGACAGCCCAGGTTGGAAGGGACCTCAAAATCCACTTTTTGTGGGAAAGGGAACCTAGATAAGGTTATTTAGCACTGTGTCCAATCACATCTTGAAAACCTTCAGTGATGGGGACTCTACCACATTCATGGGGAGGTTATTCCAGTAAATGATTGTTCTCGCTGTAAATCTTTCCTGTATCAAGACAAAACTTCTCCTGGTGCAACTTGTACCTGTTGCCCCTTGTCTTGTCAATGTGGCTCCTTGCGAAGAGAGAGCCTCTGTCCTCTTTGTAGCTGCCCTTTAAGTACTGGGATACTGTGAGTTCTCCCCTAAGCTGCCTCTTCTCTAAAGAGAAAGACTGAGGGCATTAAGTCTCTTCCTCCTAGGTCAGTTTCTCCAGCCCTTTGATCATAATGGCCCTCCTTTGGACTGTATCCAGTCTGTCTGTGAGGACTGGAACTGGACACAGTACTCCAGGTACAGCCTGATAAGTGCTGAATAGAGTGGGATGTTCACATCTCTCTCTGCTACTAGTGCCTCTGTGGATGCAGCCCAGGATCCATTTTGCCTTTGCTGCAGTGGTGCACTGCTGACTCACGTTCAGGTTGCTGACTCGGGTTGTTATGCATACGGCGGATTGTTGGAGCTTTTTGCCAGGGGACGTTGGAGATGTTTAAAAGCTTGCATGAGCTTGGGGGAGACTGTCAAATAACTAGAAGAGAACACCATTGTGATATCTCCAAACAGGCAAACTCTGTCTGGCTCAGGAAATCCCCAGCGTGGAAAACAATTGGAGGCTGAGAGGCTATTTGGGAAGTAGGTTTCCTTGTCCTTATTCTTCCCTTGGGATCCATAGAACTGGGATAAATGGACACTTTAAGACCCAGTAGCCCGTTCTTAGTAAAGATCCCTTGGAGTTCACATGGACACCGATGCTTCCCAGTGGAATATATAGAGTAAGTTGCCGAGTCATTTGTGTTAGTCATACGTTAAACTGGCCGGTGTAGGATTGTTTTCTTCATTTTTCCAGCCTTAGTTCTGACATGACCACTCTAGCTTCCAGCCTCCTCACTAAGGGAACAATTCCATAGCTGAGGAATTCGGTGCAGTTAAAAATATCAGTGTGAAATAGTCAGCCACTGACTGTCATACCTTTTGAGATGTTGCCTCACTTTTTTTTTTAATTCCTTTAAGTGGAAGAGCTCATTCGGATTCTTGGCTTCTTGTGAGTTGTTTTATCTTGGAGAATGAGTGACAAGTTGAATAATACACTGGATTACTTTCACTGGTGTTCTTCATAAAGTATTGTGACATAGTCCCCCAC
>VZTV01029481.1:0-10735 GCA_013400875.1 Anhinga rufa
TGGAGAAGAGAAGGCTCTGAGGAACCCTTATAGCAGCCTTCCCCTACCTGAAGGGGGCCTACAAGAAAGATGGAGAGGGACTTTTTACAAGGGCATATGGTGATAGGACAAGGGGTAATGGCTTTAAAGTGAATGATGGTAGATTTAGATTAGATAGAAGGAAGAAATTCTTCACTCTGAGGGTAGTGAGGCACAGGTTGCCCAGAGAAGTTGTGTATGCCCCATCCCTAGAAGTGTTCAAGACCAGGTTGGATGGGTCTTTGAGCAACCTGGTCTAGTGGAAGGTGTCCCTGACCGTGGCAGGGGGATTGGAACTAGATTATCTTTTAGGTCCCTTCCAACCCAAACCATTCTATGATTCTATAAATTGGGGAAAGCTTGGTGTTGGAAAGCTATTATCAGCTACCTAACTGCATCTGGACACATGAATGCTATGAACCAGCCTTGACCAAGTGGCTGGTGAGCTCAGTATGAAGCTATAAACACCTGGATCCTGTCCTAACTGCACCTCCACATGAGCAAAGTGTTTTGTACACATGCCCAACACATGCTTCTCTCATGCCTTCTCCTTCTCTCCTGGCTGCAAATATGTACCTTCCACTCTGAGCCTGGCTATCCAGTAGCACATACAGCAAAGGATGCCTTTGGACTAGCTTGTATCACTGGGTCCTTTGCAGCACTGCTGTTCAGAGGGTCCCCAATACTGCAGAACAGGACCATTTGACAGCTCCAAATGTATCCAGCCTCATCATACCCCTCTGAGCTCTGTGCCCACATTTCAGACTGGAGAGAATGAGTCATGAGTAGTGGTTGTTGCTTTAAAAGACATACCTCTCCCAACAGAAGTCTAAGCTGACATTTCTTCTCCCTCCATTCATCCCAAAAAGCTGTTCTGTAAAACTCTCTGATTATGTCCAGCACAATAAAACTAACCTTCATAACATAACAGAGGGACACATAATGAAATAGCTCAGGTCACTACCTTCAGCAGTGTGGTCAGGCTGGGAGGATCTGTTTGCCAATTCAAAGAGCAGAAAATTGAGCTGCCTTTCACTTCTGAAGCAAGGGAATACAGATGTTCCCTGGGGTGTATAATTGCATCCTTAATTATTCAGAGTGCCCTCACTGAGAAAAACTTCTTCCAAAGTGAACCCACAAGTCTCCTGCATGGAGTGGAAAGCACTCCTAGCCTCTGCCCAAGAGCTGCTCCAGCTCTGGGGAAAATGACTCAGACCCACACTTTTCCTGCCAAGTTTGGGGCCAGAACTATTGCTTTTGTGGATTTAAACATGACCCATGTTTTTCAGAGTGAAAATTTATGCACAGCTGAACTTTTTGCTTCGCTGCATGTTTACTTGATAGACAAGATGCATTCTCAGGTGAAAAGATGCAATGCCTCAGTCTTCTTGGTCCCTGTGCCACAGAGTCTGGATAGTTTCTGAAACTCAACCTAGATTTAAAGGTCTTGGATAGACTAAGTTACCACCAAAGCCCCCAGCCTAATTTTAATGATGCCTCATGTTGCAACAGAATTAAAATTCTCCATCTTAGAAGAAGCTACCTGATGCTCTGCCCTGTAGAAACCTGCAGCAAGGCAAAGTTCCTGCTGCACCCAACAGAGCATCTAAATGAATCCTGAGAGGCTAACTCAGGAATATCAACATGACAGCATCACCTGGCCCTCTTGATCTGCCTGCAGGCTGACTCCAGTGCCTCCCTTTGACCTAAAATCCCTGTCTAACTGTGTTTGTAGGCAGGCTGGCCCACAGACAGAAACACCCAGATGTGGCTCCAGGACTGGCCTTACTAACTCACTCAAGTCTCATTCCTGGTGGGCAGCCAAGCCCGCATAGAGCCTGGTTCTTGCATACACCCTGCTCATGTGGCTCCACTCACATTTTCACATTACATGCAGAAAGCAAAGCGGGACAAGACACCTGCCTCATGCTTGTTCTGCATGTAACACATCAATGCTATGTTCTAGGCTGGGATTTGAGATATTTCTGAAGCAGGAATAATAAATAAAGAGAGGACACAATAGGAAGACATCCTGGTGGTGCAGACTTGGTAAAATAATAAAGGTTTCTGTACCTCCTTCCCCAATCAAAGCACCCCAAGTTTGTAAGTCACTTTGCTAGAAAAACACTTCTGTGGTTCTGTAAAATTGCTAGTGCCAGTTCATCAGGCGAGGATGATTAGATTAAGCAGCCACTGCTGGGGCAATAAAATCAGCCTTGCTTCATCAGGCTCTAGAAGAATTGCAGAGCCAAGAATACGCTGTGGGACAAAAGCTTTACAGAATAAGGGATTTAGAAATAGCAAGTCTGGTAGCTGGAGGCATATAGGGCAGGCAGGGAAACACTGAAAAGTAACATCAGTGGGTGTAAATTGACCTTTATAGACCTTTCTTAACCCCATACTCATTCCTCTCTGCAGCAATCAGACTTGAAATGAATAATGGGACCCATTAGACTCAGAGCATTGGCAGAGCCCAAAGAAAAATCCTATAACCTCTTCCCTCTAGGAGAAGAAGGGCATAGGACCTAGGAGATTTCTGTTTGGGAGGCACAGGCATTTGGCTGGCAGCAAATCAACTCAACATTGCCTCCATAATCTTGTAAGCCATATGCAGTGGGGCAAAGGGAGATGATTTTGTTTCAGAGAGCACAAGAATAGGAGCTGGAATGTGGGTGCATGGCGTGGGGACACCATGCACTGCGAGAGGACTGGATCAGCCATTGCAGGTAGCAGGCAGCTGTTGTGGGAGGTGTCCTGAAGAAGCATGCTGAGCACAGCTGTCCTGCAGGACCTGACACCAGGCTGGATGTCTTGTGGGACCTAGGATGGGCAGGTCCCCGCTCAAGGGGCTGATTATGCCATGACTGTCTTCTGAGCAAATTATCCATGTGCAAGCACCATTTCAGAGATCTTTGCTCTCCCTGGGGATTTTTAAGGGATCTTTGTTCTCCCCAGGGATTTTTAAGGGGCCTGAGCACTCAATCAAAGCATATAAACCCCATTAAACCTCTGCTCAAATTATGCCAACTTGATGTGAACAGTCAGTTCATTCTTCTCATGCCTCAGTAAACTAAAGTCTCAGAGCTTAAGGACAGAAATACTTTACAGCATGGATTTGCATGGCTGGTTAATGAGGGAACTTTATACATTCAGTTTTTATATGTATACATATACACAGATACACATCTACAGGGATGCCATGTATAAAACTGGGAGTGCTGAAGGCATGCATGGACTCACACCTCTCATGTATTGCACCACTATTTTAAAATGCAGCCTTTGCTGGTGCAATGGAAAAAAACGGAGTTTGTCACTCTTCCGATATTATGACACCAAATTCAAAGCAAAATATCTTTTGATTCTTAGGTGCTACAAGTTGGACCAGTACCACCTGAATCCTCAAGGTCACAGAATCACAGAACAGTAGGGGTTGGAAGGGACCTCGAGAGATCATCTTGTCCAACCCCCCCTGTATGAGCAGGTACACCTAGAGCAGGGGGCACAGGACCATCACAGACATTTATGTCTGAAGAGGAGCATTTTGCTGTGATCTCATTGTTCAAAGTAGTTTCCAATTTTTACTATAGAAAGAGTATTCAGAAACATTTGATTTGATAGCCAGAGGATGTATATTCAGACATGAGTAGGTACACACTCACGCTCATACACAGACACTATTCACATTTGTCAAAGCAAAATCACTGAACACACAGAGTATTTCCTTTCTGTTTAAACCTCTGAAATTCTTTCCTATTTTTTCCCAATGGCACTGTACAAACAATAACCTGTAAAAAGTCAAGGCTTCAAAGTGAAGAAAACAAAATTTGGAAGTCCCAATATGTAATCTACAATCTTAATAACCACATAGGCAGTATTAAAAACTCTCCTGGACAGAAACATTTATAGCTGTCTGCAGATAGGAATTTATAGTACAGAGAAAGACAAAAAACCTTATCCAATACTGTTGCACCTTTTCTCTAATACTATCCTCAGAAGTGAAAGCATTTTAAATCCAGAAAACAGCCTTCATGAAGTTAGATGTGGTGTGGTGGTGCCTATATACACTAGTACTGCATTACATCTGCATTTGTATAACCAGGAGCCTTCCTGTGCGTGTGAGATTTATTCCAGAGTGTATGGCACCAGTGGTGTGAGATGTCCACTTGCCAACTTAATAAAAGGAGCTTCATTTAATTCCTACAAATGCATACACCCTGGCATGACCTGTAGTTACCAAACTGCTAATAAAATGTCACCTTGGCCAGTAAAATCAGAAGTGGCTTATTCTTTGGAGTGAGGTAATTTGAAACTAATATGGAGAGCATCCAAAGGCAGCTACTTTGAAGATGATAGCTCATTAACTATAATTAAGAGCAAGTCATTTAAATACATGAATGTTGAAAAGTGCATTCTCTGCTTTGACTGCATTTTATAATACAAAATAATCCCTCTGAAAGTACCAGTTAACTCATTTTCTCGGGTTTGAGAATATCAAAGGATCTTTTAATTGTTGTTAATGCCCTGTTTACGAGGGATTAATGTCTAATTATTTGTGATTTTAATATTTAATCTCCCTGGAAAGTTAGGTCCTTTTTTTTTGCTTGTTTTCTCTCTCATTACACACTGAGGCTGCAGCCTCCCTTCCAGTTATTTTGAAGACACAATTCAACAGATTGCTCTACTGAGCAACTCCTGCCACTAGGTAGCTCCATGTTCTTATGGGGGGACAAAACCCATTACCACCACCAGTCCCGCATCCCTTGCACCTCTCTTCCTGCAGTGCACTCTGGGCCAGCAAGTGCTACCAGTCCTGTTCCAGGAAGGCTTGCACTCCTGCAGTGCCAGTTCCAGAAAGGTCTCAATGCATTTGCCAGCCTCTTCCTGGTGAAGGGTTCTCCTTGATCCCTTGCAGGATACTTCAGTAATACCCAACCCAGAAGGATAAGGCAGGCATGGGGGTCTTACGCAAGGTCACCCCTCTCTGCCACTGAATAGCAGGGACCATTCCTGTCTCCTCACCTTAACCATCCCTCTTGCCAACTTAGCTGTCACTGTCTGCAAACTGAAGGATAGAAAGGAGAAGAAATTCAATCCGGTGCCTCTTGAACAGGGTGGTGAGGGGAGAAGGCAGCTGTGGCTGCAAGGAGGCCAGCCTCCCTGCTGCCTGCCC
Source organism: Anhinga rufa (assembly GCA_013400875.1). NCBI lineage: Eukaryota > Metazoa > Chordata > Aves > Suliformes > Anhingidae > Anhinga > Anhinga rufa. The sequence continues at coordinate 5,189 of VZTV01029481.1, forward strand.
CCCCGGCTCAGGCTCTGTTCCGGAGCCTGCCCGGGACAGTGCACCCCCGCACAGCCCCTCTACCCCTTCGCGGGGCAGAGGCTGACCTGGACCGGCAGGGTGGGCGGGTGCGGGGAGGGGATGCTCTGCCACAGTGGGCTGGAGGGGATTCCTCCTGTAGAAGGGGAGAGAAAAGGAGGACCCCACGCACCGTTTTCCTTCCAGTGCTCCCAATCCAAACCTTGCCACGGCACTAGAAAAGCCTGATTCCTCCCCTGACCCCCGCCAGGCGTGCCGTGCAAGACCGGTTCTCGCCGGGCACCGGGGAAGCACCGCTGCGGGCGTCCCCCCGCTGCCTGGCGGGGGTAGGATCCCAGCCGCCCCAGCCCGGGGGCGGCCCCAAGTCCCTGCGCTCCCCGGGGCTCCCTCCGGAGACTCTCCGCCGCGGCGGCTGCGGGAGCCGCGATGCCCCCCGCCCCCGCTCCGTGCCCGAGGGCCCCGCTCCGTAGGATGAGGGGGGATGCAAGCGGGGTGAATTTGGTGCATGGCTCCCCGGAGGGGAGGGGACGGGGAGGTCACTCACCTCCCTGCAAGGTGACCCGCAGCGCTATGCTCTCGCCGGGGGCTACAGGAGGGGCGGCGTTGCTCCCGGGCCGGCGGCGGCTCAGCGCCCGGGCGCGGCGCCGGGCAGCATCCCGGCGGCGGGGACCGGGAANGAGAGGGAGGGAGGCAAGAGAACCAGCCCTGCGTGGCAGCGCGGCCACTTTCCTCCTGCAGCAGGAGCAGCCTCACATACCCTGGCGTGTATCCCCTCCCCGGGGGTGGGGTATGGGAAAATCCTCCCCTCTCTGCCACCCATCTCCTCCTCGTCCTCCCTCGGCCTTCCTCCCAGCCAGGGATCTCCGCTGCTTCCCACCCACCGGAGCTCAGCGCCCCTCCAGGGGGCACCGGCTCCTCTCACCCCTCCCCCCGCCCCCCCCCGGGCGCCCCCCACACCTTGCCCGGCTGCAAGGGCACCCGGTACCACTCCCCCAGCCACACAGGCACCTGTGAGCAAGGAGCTTGACACACCAACTCCCCAAGGCGATGGGGAAGCTCCAGCAGGTCTGAAGAACTTTATTTTATTTGTGTGTTTTATTTTTTATCGTAGTGACAAGCAAGCTGGGCTGCATGCTGCAGCATGGAGGGGTTGTTCCCTGCTTTCCTAATAACCATACATAATACAGGTAAGCAGGGTTCATTCATTCCTCTTCCCATCCCTAGCAGGCCTGATAGCCAAGTCATTTGTCTAAAAGCTTCTCTGTCACCATTTCTTTTTAGATGCTTCAACATCTGGCTCAAAATGTTGTTGGAAGACAACATGCCTGGTTCAGATCACTGCTTTCCTGTGCCACTGCAGGGAGAGAGGCACAGGGCCTTGTTGCCACGGTACATTTTTGTTGCCTCCACCTCCCTCCCTGCTTGCTTATTGCTTGTTGTTATTCATGCTCCCAAAATAACCCATGCCAACTCTTTGCTGAAGGAGAATGTTCAAGATTTGAAACACACATTACCTAACCTGAGCCTGTCTTGCTCCAGCCCTTTTCCCCCCTCTTTCACAACATTTTAGTTCTCTTCTAAACTATAACCTTGTTCTCAGTATATCATAGCAGTATTCACAAAAGATTTTTCACTCCATCTAAATATCTGGTCTCTTGTTCATTCCTGACTTGCTCCAGACTTCAGGGAGGTTTTGTGCCTTACAGAAAACAGTTTCTTCCTTCATATAATAGGCACTTGGAGAGATGAATATGTAATCAACAGAAAAAAATAGCCCCACATTATGATCACCCTGATTCTCCAAAGTGCTTTTCACCTTTCATTTCTTGGGAATAGAAGCCTGCAAACCACATTCATTATGTCCTTAGCAAGTAAGACTTTTAGGAAAAAGACTGTCTTTCTGTTCTGCTTGTACAGGAACAAAACTGCAGGGGGGCCGCCTTGCAACCAAATGACTTCTAGCTGCTACAGTGCAAATTGTTATAGTCAGGCATTACTGCTACTGATTGGAGATATTAGCTGGCTTAGATGGAAGGTGAATTCCTGGTGAAGTACAGTTTCTTAGTGACCACAAGTGTTTGTGAAATAGGAGGAATGTGGCAAGATTTCCCAAAGAATTTGTTAGATTTTTCCTTCATAGAAAAAAAATGGCATTTATACAGAATGGAGGGAGGAAGGGATTTCTGGGTCATCAAGTCAATTCTTCTGGCTTCCAGGCAGCCACATCCTGTGAGCCTGTTTGTTTCCTTCTGACATTTCCAAAATGAAGTGTTTTCCATGCTGTTATCAAGGTGAGGTTCAGTGACACCAGGGAAGTAATGATTTTCTCTAATATTGTTCCTCCACCTTTCCCATTCTCCCTGCACCAAACTAAGCACATTCTTCATTCAGTCCATGAAGACCATGGGCCTTTGTGTTCATGAGGAAATACGGTCTCATTTGGTTTAGTAGAGTTTTGCAGCAGAATCAAGAAAATCTAAGTAGTGGAGCAATCACAATCCAACAACTAGAGTGGTTGTAACTTGATACAGACCAGGACATACTTCACCTTTTTCTCTTGACAACCTCTTCTCTTGCCAAAAACCACCCAGGAAGGAGATTACCAGTGCTCTAACTAGTGTTAATCATGCCACTGCCCTGTTTGCACTAAGCTTGCCATAAATTGGCCTATTCCTGATGCTGAGAAGCAAATGACTATGTCTGATCTGATTTTGATATTTGCATCTCTCATTGTCCACTGGTACCCTGCTGATTTTTGGAGAAAGGTTTTCAAAGACCAATAGAATTGAGGTGAATTGCAGCAGACTAGTTTATGACTTGGGGGTTTCTCTTCAGGTCTAGCAGCATCACTGAGAGTCCTCTTCAACTCCAGGTAAACATGCACAATGCATCCTTAATGCATGGTGCCAACACATTTCATGGCTTCTTGGTAAGAAGAAATTGGGAAGATTCATGTCTAGTCATGTCTAGTCAAATTCATGTCATTCATGTCTAGCAATGGTAACTAACCCTTTCTTTCTGTTTCTAAAGGCACTTTTCATCCCTCCAGGGCTGATGCCAATGCACCTCAGTAGGAAAGCTTCTGTGAAGACAGAAGTGCAAAGTGCTGAAGTGACAAACAGCAGCATGAAGAGATGTTTGAAAGGGGTAAGGGAGGGGAGGAAGAAAAGTCCACCTTCCTTGGGTCTGATGACTGTTGGAGGCTCACTGCAGCTGCTTGCTCTTCTAAGTTTATGCCAGCAACCTGCTAGGACAAACTACATAGCAGCCAGGGACCCCTTCTTGCTTTGAGAAAAGGGATCTGAGTAATTGCTCCCCAGGGCCTCTGAACAGGGCTCAGCTGTGGCCTGAGCTCCTGAGAAGCTACTGTTCAAAGACCTGATGAATAATAAGAACAAGAATAATTCTTGCAAAGAGGAAGGGTGGAAGACAAGTCTGTCTAGAGCAGAAGAAGAGATGGGAGGGATGCAGTGCAGCACAGGTTGGCCTGGGAGCCTTCATGGGTCCTGCAGTCTCCTGTTGTCTGTGAGGAGCTAGGGATTTGGGAGCCATCAAGCCAGGATGTAAAGAGGAAATGCCACCTGGAACCAGAAATTACCAGAGATGTACAAACACCTTTTCCTGCAACATGGGGTTTTGCAGAAGGAAGGATGAGACTTCACAGGCATATATTGTTATAGCTCCAGGGAAATCATTTCACCACTGGTTGCTCTAATCAGGGCTGTTACATGGACTTACACTGACCAAGTATTTGACCACTGGCTTCAGTGGAAGCACCCTAAGTTACAACACCTGGTTGGAGAGTCACACAGTCCTGATCGACTGCCTGCTCTTTGCTCCTCTGGATGCTCTGTGCCACCATTGGCAGCCACTCTGTGAGAGCCCTTGGAGACAGAGCTGCGTGGAAAGCCTCTTGGCCAAAGCCACCTGGGATGTACCAGTGCAGGAGCAGGAGAGAGTCCTTGTCTGGAAACCACATGTCAAATGCTGCAGGAAGTGAGGGCAAGCTTTGTGGTAGCCAAGAAGATTTGAGGACTATCATTAGCTGGTACATCTGTTGATGTGCTAAAATGCTCAAGGGAGCTGGTGGGAGCTGTGGTCCTCAGCTGTCCAAACTGAGGGTCTCCAGTGTGGTGTATGTTCTTGCAGGCCCAGGAAACCCTGAGTAGGAAAGTGGAAAGGCAATGACCTGCAAGTGCATCCCTGGGTTCTAGGGAGAGCAGCAGAACCACCTATTACCAGGGAAGAAAGAAGGAGAGAGGACAGAAAAGGTGTTCCTTCTCACTGTTCCCAGTACAAAATTGGAGCCCAGACCTTCTAGATGACCAAAGAGTAACTTTCTTCTTCTAGCAGAAGAATTTGGCTTAAATCTTCCCCTCCAAGCTTTCTGATAAAGGATCCTGCTGGCTCTGTGGATGGCTCCTTATTTGTCCATAATTTAGCATCCTTCACTGCAGAGGAACCAAAATGTCACTTAATGCCTCTAAAGCAACAGCTGGGTGGTAGACTGTCCCTTGAGGTCATCTCAAGCTCAACAGGAGCAGATCCCAGTTAACATGGCAATGCTTTTTGATTTAAGTGTGGTAGCCCAGTCAATGTGCTCAGCTTTAACAACTTGGGGGTGTGGTTGTGACATGATTTTGCTGTGGTGCAGAGCTAGGAGAGGAAGATGGAAGGGAAGGAAAGGAGGTTTTGGGAGAAGGGCTGAGAGCTGGGGTTCACAGTGCTAATGAGCCAGAAAAAAAACCCCAAAACAAACAGATCTACAGGACTGCAAGAATTATTTATCATCTAGAAGACACAACTGGGCTCTAGGACCCTGTGCTCCAAAGTGTGCGGGGCTTTTGCCTTGCAGGTCAGCACATAAGGGTACTGTCTGTCAAAAATCCTGGCACCATAGGTACTGGTGTGGTCTGAACCAGATTTTGCTTGATTATAATTCAGAGTGATGGTACAGAGCAATTGGGAAGAAGCCCAAAATCTGTAATCTCTTCCTGCCAAAGGCAAGAAGAGTCTTTCCATTTGATTGGATCAGACCCCAAAGGCTGGAGTGCTTTTAGCTTTCTGAGCAAGAAAAAAAGGTTAGCTGAGATGGCTGACTGGGTGCTGAAATTTGTGTTGATTTGTTTGCTGGTAGTTCTGAAACCAGAAGAAAAATGAAGGCTTGGGTTAACCCAAGCTGAGCATTTTTTTATTATTCTGTATTTATGGCAAGTGGAAAAATAAAATATAATTTTGTTTTGGCAGAGTGAACCATGTAGCTTAACTCAAAATCAAATGTTTCATTGCTTTGAACTCTTCTTTACTCTTATAAACTTACTTATAAACTTACTTTATAAACTTGCTCTTATAAACTTATTTCTTTACTCTTATAAACTTACTTGCAACAGAGGAAGAATCTAAATGCAATCACTGCCACTCTTTGCCTAAACTGCACCAAGAAAGTGTGGGTGGTAGATATCATCTGCTAAGAGGATGAAGTAAACAGGGTGTAGGACTTCACATCTGGTACTAAATTAATTTGAAAGG
>VZTV01029485.1:7489-30263 GCA_013400875.1 Anhinga rufa
CCCCGCCTCGCAGGGCCCGCGGCGCCGCGCCGCGGCCGGGCCGCCCCCCCGCGCCTCCCTTCTGCGCCGGGGTGGCTGTTAGCCGCGGCGCTGCCGTTGCCTGGCCTGGCTTCTCCTCGGAGGTTCTCCTCCGCTGTTTTATAAAACACAGCGAAGGGGACGATACGCAGAGGAACCGAGCCGCTGCGGGACGTTTGCAGGCCGTTTTGTAATCAGTAATGAATGTTCAGGCTTAACAAAAATTGGATTTTGACCTACGGTGCAAAGGCACGGCTCGTGGGTGGGAGCTCCCGAAGGAATCTTTGCTCCTATAATTTGAGGCGAGGAATTCGGTAAGGGATGCAAGCCGACTGGTACAAAAGGAGTAGGGTTACCTTCTGGAGGCTCTACAGCAAGGAAATTACCTATTGAATCCTGTTAATAGTTTGATTTTTCTATTATAAATTGATCTGAGGATGTTTTTTGCAGCTCTTGTTCCACAGGTTTGGGGTTTTTTTACTATAATCAGTCTTTCTGTGTACTTGAGTAGCGTGAGTGTTGGGCAAATTGTGTCTGGGGTCAGTGTGTCTTCTCCGGCTGGAGTTACGTACGCAGACTTGGAGGCCAGCGATTCTCGTGCTGGGTCACAGCTCCCAGTACTGAAGCTCAGCACGTGCGAAGAAGGAGAATATCTGGATGCCGTAGTGTTTCTCACCCTTAGTGTTTAAAGCACTTCACAAATGAGGTAAACGTCACTGGACTGACTGTAGAGATGGGAAAGCTGAGACAGATACAGGGAAAGCGAGCTGTTATTGCAGGTAACCTGCTGGGTAGCCTTTTGGACTCGGGATCAGTGTTCAGGTCTTCTGTGCCCGCAGTCAGCCAGTGCTCTGCCGTTACGCTGTGCTGTACCTCTTGGACGAGCTGGAGTGCAGAAGACTGTGACGCAGACATCCCCAGGTAACGGAGAGCCGAGTCTGTGAGTGTATGATGTTATCAGACAAGCTGACCGCTTGCAAAATGCACAGGGAAAAAATGCAATAGAACTGCTTTCCCCAAAGCCCAGCCTTTTAGGCTTCTGAGGAAGGCTTAGAGGCATACATGCTGTACAGTGAGGTGTCTTGTGCATTCAGATACAAAGTAAACTGAAATAAGTGGATAAAATTGGATATTTATGCCCAGGAGGCAGTAAGCAAGCACAGCATGCAAATAAACATCAAGCAAATCAGTAGGTGTCCTGCTGGCAGCTGTGCTGTCATTGGAAAAGGAAAATGTCCTGATCTGGATTCTTTCAGCAGCAGAGAAAAATTAAGATGCTCACAGGCCATGCGTATAGACATCCAAACCAGTTTTTGCTGCACCTGCCAGCAGCTTAGAGGTCTCCAGGTGGTTCCCTTTGCCCTGTGTGGTTTGTACAGTGCTTGACAGCGAAGCTTCAGAACAGTTTGTACAGCGCCTTGTACACCCCCCGGCTGTATTCGTCAGCAGTCTTAACAGTAGCTGTCTGGGTGTTTAGGTACAACTGCACCCATCTCAGCACTGCCGGGTGTGGGGGTGCTGACGGGGACAACTCCTGCCCTGGCATTTTGGAGGTGTAGCTTCGACTGCAAAGCGTTCCTACTGGTTTGTGCTCTGATCACTGGGCTGAATTAAAGCAGCTCATGTTACCTCATGACATATACCTCTACTACTGCTTAACTTCATACGTTCAGTGTTTGTAACGCCGGGGTTCACAGAGTTAGGAAGATGTAACAGCCGGTCTAAGACAAGTAGGATCTGGGTCTTGGCTTCCCAGGTCTGTTTTATGACTTCTAGGTTTGAGAGTCCATTCTGTAAACACTTTTAAAAAATTTTAGCTGTTCCAAGTACAAATTCAGATTCCCTAACTTTCGTATCCAAATGGAAACAGCTTGTGGAAGCGTCGCAGACAGAAGGGCTGCTCAGCAGCAGTACACGTATGTACTGTATGAACAGTGGAGCGTTCATTGTTGTATCCCTGTTGTTAAGATACAACCCTGTTGTGTCTTAAAATCTTGCTGTCTTGGCTGTATACCAGAAACTTTTAATCAAATGGTGACTCTTTGAACTTGGATGAATCTCCTTTGCTCTTGGCTTTGCCTTTGTGAGAGGGAGCAGGGAGAGGAAAGGAATACATCTGGGTATACATGGGGTAATTCTCAGATTTCATGTAAGACATTTCTCCTCTTTATTGTTTTCAAAGACCATTTGATTCCTTGTTGCGTGTTGTAAATTGTCAATCTGTGTGAACCGTTTTTGTTCAAGCAGGCTTTTCCAGTAGTGCCTACTCTTCTCTTACAGTTCTTTACAAGCTCTCAAGAGATTTTCAGGCATAATAAGTCTGAATCAAATAGTGAGGTATCTTATCCCATTTGAAAGAGTAAGTAAGAGAAAAGAGCTAGATTCCATCAGAAGGAGAGCAGCTAGTACTGACGTGTAGGAAGCATTACTTACTGCAGAAATGACACATCAGGAGTGCTGCAGCTGAAAGACCACAAATACACTACACAGATGATTATCAATGTGGGCCTATTGCCTATGGAAGGATGGATATGCTTTAAAACTTATGTAACAGATTTACCTTTCAGGAGGCTGAAAACACCCTATTCTTGTTCCACACTGATCTGCTTTCAAATTCCTTTTCTTTATGAACAGCAGAGGTTGCCTTAGGGCTTGGAGCTGCTACCAACATAAAGTAGATAATTTGACCAGCCACTGCTCTGTGGCTTGAAAGCCATACATCTCTGTTCCCTCTTTGTTTCTGAATTTTGTGATCTTTTTATCAGATCACAGTCCTGTTGCCTGAAATGACGGCTGTGGGCCAGGAAAACAGAGAAAGTGCTATTTTCTTAGCCATATGGTGTTTGTGCAAAAATAACAGTATTCTGGGGGTTTTCCAAAGCATGCAAAGTGTGTGAAACAGAATATTGTCCTAAAGTGTTTCTGTGGCTTTCAGACTCTTTTCTGATCTGCAGGAGTAGGGTTCTGTACTGCATCCTTGCGTTAGATTGTTTATCTTTCCTTTTGCAAAATATTTTACTGTACATTTCCCATCTCTTATTTAGCCAGATACTAGAAATTCAGTAGAAGAATCAGGTCGGAACCTTGGTTATATCTTGTGTATACATTATATGGAAGAAGAAGGTTGTCTCTCCTGCTGTCCAGTGGAGGTGTGTCTATTTGCAGCAGAGAGAACATTGTCAGAGAATATGACTCTTTTGAAAAGAAATCCCACTTTTTGCAGCATGAAGTTTAAGTTCTTCCATCCTAGTTTGTGGATTTGGAGTATTTTTGCATTTCTGTGTGTGGCAGCTTCTACAGTTGTAAATTCTGTTGAGGAAATGAAAACACGTTCTAGCTCGGGCTGGATAGTCATTTAATTATTTTACTGCACCGGCTAGCAGCTGATCTCACTAGCTGCCTTTGTGAAGGTATATTGCAGTCCCTTCTGAAGCTGTACTTCTGAAAGCTTGACACCTGCAGTGTCAAGGACACAGGTCTGCCCTAGTGATGAACCTAGTTTTTAAAAAATTATAGAGCTGCACTGTGCTGGTTCATGTGAGAAAGCACTAAAACCACTCAACTAAAAGTACTGCCTTTAGTAAATGAACACTGCCAGCTTGAAGAAGAGGGCCAGGAATGTGAACTTAGTTATTCAAACTTAAGTGGTTCCCCCTTCTGTTGTCTGCTGCAATTATTTTAGTGAATCTCTCGGTTTTAATGCAGGAAAAAAGCATTTCTGTAGGTGAGTGCTTATATTGTCCTGCATTAAACTCTTAATTTGGCCTCTGACGGAAAGGCAGTGTACTATATATCTCTGTGTCGCAAGGTATAAGGCACCTTAAAGGCAATAAAGCTTCAGACTTGGCAAGTTTCCCATTTAGATTTCATCATTTCACTGGAATACAACAACTTGGCGTTGACAGGGAACGGAGCTTTCTAAGAAGTGTTTATTTTCTTGTGACTCTTGTGAAACTCAGTAGTTTAAAAATTAAAATCTAATTCTGATGGTGTTTCTGGGGGTAGTTTAGAGTAATGCAGCTTGCTGAAGATTTCATGTAAAAAGTCAGTATGTCTCACGTACCCTCCAGGTGACAGGATGAAGTGCCAAACTACGGGTTTAGCTGCACAGCTGTAATGCTGAGAGTAAAACAACTTGTAAACCTGTCTCCAGCTTTCCTTATCTTGAACACTTAAAAATATTCCTTATTCCAGATGGAATTTTCCTTGCCATCCCCAAGCAAAGTTCAGTTTTAATTTTATAAGTGAAAATACATTGCTTTGCAACTGTTGCACCCACATATAACTCTATTTTATGTAGGAATTTTTTAGCAGTGTCCTCAAAATGCCTGGAGTTTGAAACCTGCCATAGTTCAGGTACTGGGTTTTGGTGTGGGTGGGTTTTTTTTGTTGGTTTGTTTTTTTTTTTTTAATACATTCCTAGCTAGATCCAAGGCAGAAAATTGGCTGGATAACAGCAAAGAGACCGAGTAATCACTCTTTGAGCAATTCTTACCTGGCCTGCTAGTAGAATATGATTTAGCTTTGGCCTGTTGGGGATAGGACCACATGTCCTTTCCCAGCCCAGCCTGGCCGGCGTCGGGGTCTGCTGGGAGCTTCTGCACCGGGGTGACGGTGCTGGGAGTGCATCACTGAGATGTGGTCTTGCTGAGCAGAAGGCTGTTCCTTCGCTACGGGAGGCGGTGGCCGTTGTGGAAGGAACCTGTACATGCGTCCTTCAGTTTGTAGCGCATTTGTATTTTGTGCTGAGTCAGCTGAGAGATTTGGATTCAGGTTCCCACGTCGAAGTCTGCTCTCCATTGCCCACTGACGGTGCTCCTTCGTGGCCGAGCTCTCCATTGCCCACTGACGGTGCTCCTTCATGGCCGAGCTCTCCATTGCCCACTGACGGTGCTCCTTCGTGGCCGAGCTCTCCATTGCCCACTGACGGTGCTCCTTCGTGGCCGAGCTCTCCATTGCCCACTGACGGTGCTCCTTCGTGGCTGAGCTCTCCATTGCCCACTGACGGTGCTCCTTCGTGGCTGAGCTCTCCATTGCCCACTGACGGTGCTCCTTCGTGGCTGAGCTCTCCATTGCCCACTGACGGTGCTCCTTCGTGGCTGAGCTCTCCATTGCCCACTGACGGTGCTCCTTCGTGGCTGAGCTCTCCATTGCCCACTGACGGTGCTCCTTCGTGGCTGAGCTCTCCATTGCCCACTGACGGTGCTCCTTCGTGGCTGAGCTCTCCATTGCCCACTGACGGTGCTCCTTCGTGGCTGAGCTCTCCATTGCCCACTGACGGTGCTCCTTCGTGGCTGAGCTCTCCATTGCCCACTGACGGTGCTCCTTCGTGGCTGAGCTCTCCATTGCCCACTGACGGTGCTCCTTCGTGGCTGAGCTCTCCATTGCCCACTGACGGTGCTCCTTCGTGGCTGAGCTCTCCATTGCCCACTGACGGTGCTCCTTCGTGGCTGAGCTCTCCATTGCCCACTGACGGTGCTCCTTCGTGGCTGAGCTCTCCATTGCCCACTGACGGTGCTCCTTCGTGGCTGAGCTCTCCATTGCCCACTGACGGTGCTCCTTCATTGCTGAGCTCTCCATTGCCCACTGACGGTGCTCCTTCATGGCTGAGCTCTCCATTGCCCACTGACGGTGCTCCTTCGTGGCTGAGCTCTCCATTCCCCACTGACGGTGCTCCTTCATGGCTGTATCGGTCGTGTTCGTGAGCATGGGTCCTTGCGTCAGGATCCATGCATTTTTCTCGCATTTCTTTTCAGCTGTTCTGCCATCTGCACGTCACGAGCACCAGGTTTTCTTTCCTGAAGCCTTTTAGCCTGCTCACAGTTTCAGCATGACACGCGCTCTCTCTCTCCTGGTCTTCCCACATAGTTTTCCAGCCCTTGTGTTTGCTGTGCCTCAGATCTGTTTTAAGGACTCCTAGCCCTACCTGTCAGCTCTAAAAACAAATGCTTTTGACTAGAAGACGGTTCTAGCTCTGTAGGAGGAATAGCTGAACATATGCTGGCCTGTTGGGTAAAAGCCCAGCTCGTGTGGCAAGGGCAGCTGCAAGAGTGCACAGGGTAAGTGGAAAGGAAAAGCGAGGCGAGGTGCCGGCCCGCCAGCGGTGTCAGCGGGCGTCTCAGCCTGGAGTGCGCAGGTTACTCGTGGGACGGCTGGATGGCTGGAAAGCACCGTGGTGTATTTATGGGTGTGGAAGAGTGTTACCAAAGAGTGTGGATTTCTAGCACAAGGTTTTCTTTCTAGTTGTTTGTTGGTTTGTTTTGGGTTTGGTTTTGGTTTGTTTTTTTTTTTTCCTTGAGGGCTTTTATTTTTTCCTTCCCATGTAACCTTGGTTTCATCACTGGTTTCTCACAGAACAAAATAGTGGGTGTTGGGAGAAGACATAAATTAGGGATTGTCAGTTTTCATGATGTCCTATTTTTGATGTTTGGCTCAATTTTGACGTATCCAGCTTCCATCTGTAAGCCTTGTACCAGGCAAAGCACATGGCAGCAAGCTCTTCATGGAAATCTGTACCCTAGTGCTGGATGATTTCACGCTAGCTTTCTTGCCGGTAATCTTGGTATTAGATCACTCCTTCCTCTTCCTCCTTCCTACCCAGCAGATGAACAACCCTACAGATTTTTTCACAAGAGATGTCACCTCTTGCCCTTCCAGCACTTCTCCTTTCTGAATGAAATAATGCAAGAATATAGGCTTGCAGAATCCACTGAGGAACATGGGGGGGTGGGGGGAAGTAGTTTGTAGGGAAAGGAAAGAATAATATCCCTTATTTGTATTTGTGTAGCATCAGGCTCAATCTTGATTAAAGACTTTGAGCAGCACAACAGCATGCCAATTTTGGCTTCCTCTTTTAGCGAAGGATAGAGTGTGTGGAGGTTCTTGGCAGCATCCCTTGACAATAAACACAACGGAAATCAACTCTTATGTTTTAAATTGGCCTGGCAATAATAGAAAAATGTGGATAAGTAACATAAAATACTTAATTTTTATGTCACTTAAATAAGCTTGATGTAACTTATTAGCAGTCATATTTTTGTTTGTATTGCACTTCCTCCAAATCTGTCTGTCAGGCTTTCTTCGTGCTAGATGCCAAATAAGGGGAACCAGCTATCCTGGTCACCTCTCTTTCCACATCTAGCATGAATGATACATTTTTTGCCAGGTGCTTGCTCCATACTAGTGTTGCAATGTACACCAAAAAAAATTACGACACTGGGAGTAGGGTGGAGGGAGTAAGTATGCATTGAAACATTTTTAACAGCTCACTGTGTAAATCTGGTGATATAAGTGATTGCCTCAGTGGGAACTGGAGGATATTGCAGGATAAAAAAGCTGTTTAGAAACCCAAACAAGCTGCTCTGCCGTGACAGGACAGGTTTCAGGCATAGGATGCCTCCTGGCGACAGGCCAGAGCGTAATCCATCCATGCAGTGCTGCGTGCAGGCTAGAGGCCGTGGCTTCTGAATCCCTACCGATTTCATCATTGCGGGCGAAGGATGCTGCTGCTGAGCCTACTGACAGCGATGGTCCCCAGGCGGCAGGCAGGGGGGATGTGTTTTACCTCTACGGACCATACTGCCATCCACCTCAGTGTTCTCTCATCCCAGCTCCGCTGTACAGCAAACCTTGTTTTTTGCTCCACAGCTATTGCTGCAATGCAGCTTCCTGGAGAGGGAAACAGGATTACACAATCAGAGTGTGCTGGTGGAGGTAGGAAAGCAGAGGATGAGCTTGGCTCAGATGAACTCCACGCTCCTTGTTTGTAGTGCAGTTTTACCAGGTAATGGAGTTACAGGGGGGGCGGTGAAAGCCTACAGTTTGTTCCGTGGTTTAGGCAGCGGGTATTGTAAGGGGTTGGCATAACTGCAGTAACGTGATGCTTCTGCCTTGGCTGTTGTAAAAAGCAGCTGAAGAAAAACATATATAAAGGGCTAGCTTGTGTTATTAAGAGAGGGAGTAGAGGTAAATGGAGATAATGACAAGCTGTGCCAGGGGCTGGATCCATGATGTTATGAGGCCTTTGACTGGGAAGAACTTCCATGAACCCAGCAACCATCTGTGCGTTGCAGTAGCTATAGCTAACAAACCTTGTTGTGCTTTGTTTCTTCCAGTTATGAAATCCAAAATGGCAGTTCTTTTAGAAGTGCCTTTTAGCAGTAGCAGGAGATCAGTGACTTCTTGCTTAAATTCTCATCAGTAATCTTTATTTTTCCTTGCCCAAGAAGGTGATTGGAAAACACCTCTTCTGATGCAAATTCTAAGATTCCTGGTGTTAATTTATTCGTAAAAAATGGGCCATAATTGGGCCATTACATGATCGTGAATTTGTTCAGAGTTTATTCGTTTGCTTCTCCATAGCTTTTGGTGTAGTGGGATTTTATTCGGTCAAAATGGTAAGACTGATGATGAGCATGGGTTCATGGGTAGGTGATGTTTCAACAGCGAGTAAAGTGTGGTGGCTACGCTGGTTGGACCTCTTGATCCTCGCACTGCTCAGTTGTTACCTTTCACTGGTGTACCTTGTTTTCTCAGAGCTAAACTTGTGACTACACTGGATGCTGTGAAGGGTTTCGTGATGTCTCTTCTCCAAACTGGGAATTTCTCTGGTGTGGATGGGAGACTGAGCCATGCAGGTGACAGGAGAGCTAGGTGAAAGTGGAGGTGTTCAGAAAAGAGGCTAAGGAGGTGCTACAACCTTTGCAAACCTGAGGTTGGTTGGGTGACACCATACATCATTTCTGGATGCAACACTTGCATAAAGTGCTGGGGTTTGTGATTTTGGTTTTTTTTTTTGTGTTTGTTTGGGGTTTTTTGTCAGAAAATCATGTTCTAGAGTGATCTGATAAATGATGAGAAACAGCTTATGAGTCCAGTTGTATAGTTCTGAATGGAAAAGGGAGGAGAAAGGGACTGTTACATCTCGTCAAAATCCATATGTAGCCTTGCATAACTGATCCTCTGCTCTGGCTGGTAAGCAAGCTTTGCAGGCTTGCAGCCGCATTCCTCTTGTCTGTTGTGAAACTTCAACCTCTGCTTCCATCTTTCACCTACTGTCACTAGTTAACATCAAAAAGGGAAAAGGGGCAGCTTGAGGTAACACTGACACAGTGCTTCTAAAGGCTAACAAAGCAACTGATTTAGTAACTTCTGTGAAGAATTATCTGATTACTGATAAATCCTGCAGTTGCATCCATTTGGTGAAAACCTGATTTTATGAAGGAAAAATTGGCCTTTTTTTTTTTCTTCTTCTTTCTCCCCTCTTAGCTGCTCTGACAGTGATCTCTTGGGGCCTCTTGAGAGGGAGAGGTTAAGTACCACTAAAAGAAGATGGAGGACAGCGTTTTGAAGGGAAGTCCTCCATTGTCCCATTCTGCTTCCTTTCATGAGCTATCCTTAGAAAGATAAATATTTCCCTTAACAGATTTCTAAGTAAATAAACAAGCTGTTTAATCTAATTACTAGCTCCTTATTCCATACTGACTGTATTTATCCTGGAGTAACTTGGGGGAGCTGCTTAAAACTAGACCAGCAATAGACTTACTTACCTTGATCTCTCTCTGAGATGGCAGTCATTCCTGCTGTTTATTAGTGCCCTTGTGGCAGTCTTGTGGTCAGAGAGGCAGGCTTGTCTGACAGGGCAAAGAGGGAGGATAGCTGCTGCCCCATGCCACTGGACAGCTTACATTAAGATGCCTTTCTCTGCCCTTGCTATGGTACTTTTGTGATATTTGATAGAACGTGCAATCTCCTACCTGTCGCACCACGCTAAGGCTAGTGGTGTTGCCAGCTGATCTGTTACTTACTGTTCGTCATTACAGCCTATATTTGCAAGATAACTTCCGTGCAGCACCCGTGGCTGTTCCTCATGGGATATTTGCGGAGCTGCAGGACATCCACTGGCTGTCTTGGTTGCTGGAAGTGAATAGAGCCAGCACAGAGCTGCTCTGAAACTGTTGGTGCGGGAGGTGAGGCGTGCAGCACTGACGCTGGCTGCTGGTGGCGTGGATGCTGGCTTCGGGTGCTTCTAACAAGGTTTCAAAACACGCTTGGAGGTGGGTGTAAGTAGATATTCCAGAAAAGGTTATATCCCAAATCCTTAAAGATCGGGTGTTTTCCATTCCTGCTTTTAGCTCATCTGTAATTCCAGCCCAATGGGCCTTCTCCTTTAGGAAATGGGAATAGTGGGTATCTTCTCTGACTCCAGAAGCAGCTGACATAATATCCTGGGTTTGTGTCCCCACTCCCAGCTTGTGCAGCCTCTCTGAGCATCGCAGTTACACGAGTTTCCTGATCCCAGGTCCCTCTTCTCTGACCCCAGCAACTAAGCTAGACTTGCTCAACTTGTAATAGAAACTTTTATAAAGATTTGCCCAGTATTAGCAGCCTTTACAAAACTGCCCAACGCTTTTTAACTACCTAAATGGGACACACAGAATCTTCATATTCATGTGATTCATAGCTTGTATATACCAAACTGAAAAAACAGTGCTCAGTCTCTTACGTGGGTGTTAGTGTTACCATGAGTAGAGTGTCCAGTGTAGATGTACCTGAACGAGACTTTACCAGTGAGTTTAGCCATTAGTACACTTAGTAAGGTCTAATTTACCTTCTCAAATTTATGTCCAGGTATTTAGTACTGTGTGAAATGAAACGCAGCAGCTTCATTATTTTTGTCAAATAGGCAATATATAAGGAGTAAATAAGCACAGTTTATGCAGTTGCCATGTGCTTTTTTCCCTAGTGGGTAACTTTCAGATTTTGATAACCTTCAATGAGTCTTACAGTTACCAGTTTTTTACCTTGCTTTTAATTCAGCAGAGTGCTTTGGCTCATTCACAGCTACAGTTTTGTGAATGGGCCCAGTGAATAAAAGGGACCACTTGAGAAATATGTGTCTTGCTGAATCAGATTGGCACTAGTTTCTTTGTCCATCTGGAGCCCAAAAATAATTTTCAAAACATGCTAGGGAATTTAGCCACAGAGCCTATTGATTAACACTGCGTATGTATCTATGTTCCCTAAACTGTTTTGGAAAAATGCCCATCTGCTGTTATTTTTAACCTGTTGCCTGAATAAACAGGCAATAATAGGACTTCTGAATAGTAGAAATTCATAGTAATTGTGCTTAATTCCTGTATCCCTTTCCTCTCCTTCTTCTGAATGTGGAGTTCTCATGTTTAATGGGAATTAATGTAGTTGGCACCTGAAGAACAGAGGGGGGTGATCCCTCTCCCTGTGTCAGTGTAAGTTATACCAGTTGCTGATTTGTAGCTAATGCAGGTGCAGTCCAGGTGTGCCCTCGCACACGTGCAACCTCTGATATTTCTAAGCTGAGCATCTGCCCACCAGAAGAAATCCCTGGATATCAGTGGTATTGATTGTGGTGAATTCCACGCTGTTCATGAGGCTTTTTACTTCTTTCAAAGAAGAAAATCTACCTCCGTTACACTTAGTGTAATGTTACTGAATGTGCTAGCATGGGAAGCAGTCTTCTGACTAGCCACAAGCTGGAAAAGCTGCAGGGTGTTGGGTTTCCTGCAAAGCTAAGCAATCCCAGGCTTCCCTTTATTTTATATTTTGCCCTTCATGATGATCCTCTTTATCCAAACAATTTGCAGACACAAGGATAAGAATCTTGTTTGCTCAGATTCTGATAAATAATTTGGAGTCAACATTTATATGGTCTTACTTTGTTTTCTTCCAACTGCATTTAAAGATTTTTTAAAATATATTTTAAAGTGAACCTAGTAACTACTGTTACTGTTCATAGTACCTAAAAGTTGATTTGACGCTCCAGTTAGTGCTTTATTCCTTCTTCGAACATGGCAAGCCCTTAAGAGGGGTGTTGCTCTTCCTCTTCATGCAGGTTTGGGGTCCTGAGACCCTGCTTTTTAGTCCTGTGGCAACTCTGTTTTCTGAAGGAGGCGTAGGACTTGGTGCTGAGTATTCTGGCGTGCCCGTACTAATGTGTTTTGTTCCCATTTCTGGCAGGCATATATGACATTTAGGATTTTGACATCTTGTCTCTACCCTAGAGCTGCTATTTCTGGATACTGCATTTTTCTCAAGTACTGTAACTCTGTGTGGTTTGAAATGCTTTGTTTTTCCTAACAAATTGTAGCAGATGCTTTCTAGAGTGTGAGGCAGGGATTAAGGAGGGCCATAGAGTTGCTTCTGGGGGAATTTGCCATCATTTGCAGTGAAATCCAGCAGTTAATAACATAGTTAAACCTTCTAATATTTTCCATAAAAACAAAATATCCTTTATACTAACCTTGTGCTTTTACTTGGACTTGTGGACCAGCCTGGCCAGAATCTGATCCCCATTTTGCCTTTTCTCATCATAATATATTTTAGAAGGATGTTTGTAGTATTGATAAGTAAAAATATATCTAGCAGTGGAAAGACGTGCTTTTGATTCTGCTAAAGCAGGAGATTATTTTCTAGCAGTGAAAGATTGTGTAATGACTCTTCCTTGGAAAACTGCATATCAGTGCAGATTGTGTACTTACTGTGGGTGGTTGGCGATGTCCTTTCCAATGACAGGCTATTCAGACAGATCTCATTACCAACGTTCTCTTGATGAAATCGAATAGCTTTCTTTTTACATTCCACAGTTTTGTGAGCTGCACATTTTTAATACATGTTAAATAAGTGTTTAGCAGTTAAGAGTTGCTTCAAATCACTGACATAATAATGACCGGGACTTCTGTGTTCTTTGCCCTGCAGCAGGACTTACACGAGTCATTGCCATCCTCTCTGTGCATCCAGCCTGCCAGGCAGGGTAATTACGGATATGGAGGGGCTGTGCTGAAAGCAGCCGCACGTAACAGCAAGAACTTATGTCCTGCCCGGGAAGTGACAGCTCAGTGACGAGTCACTTGATGCAAGGGTTAAAACAAAACCAAAAAATCCAATACAACCAAAAGTCTACTACTGAATTACTCTCTCTCAGGAGGATGAGTTTCTAAGCAGCTGGACATGACATGGCTTAGCATGATGGGGCACGATGCTGACTGGTCTCCAGATGATGTTGTCACATAAATAGTTAGCACCATGGTAGCACTTGACAATAAGAAGTACTTTTCATCCAAGATAATTTTGTTTAATGAGTTTAGCCTCACATCGTGTAAGGTAGCGCTCATCAGAGGCGCAAGAATTTTTGTCATACCTCCATCTCCCTGGAGCGCACCCTTAGGAGCTGTAATCCCAATTATTCACTGAATAAGTGTAGTAATAAATCGCTGATACAAAGCATTGCCTTTGAATCCAGTGTTTTATATGTGGCGAGTGTAAATACCTACAACTTTTCTCAGTCTTTCCCCTTCTACTTTGTGGTGCGTCCCTGCGCTAACCGTCAGTCTGACTAGGATTGTTGCTCTTCCTGTGGTAGATCAGCCGGTTAACAAGTTCACTTTAGAGTCAGCAGTTTGTTTTGCTGTCTGGCAACCAGTACAGGCCAGTTTAAATATGTTATTTACAGTCTGTGTATGTAATTAATAACAGACTTTAAATTATGAAGGTGAGAGGTCAGCTTCAGTCTTTAATTTGGATCGAATCAACAGCTTCTTACGTAGGAGTCGTATGCTATCTGGCTTATAAACGACTGCAGTCTGAGCTCCTTTCTTGGTAGCTGCTAGTGCTCACCTGGGATCCCAGGCCACAGTGTTACAGCGAAGGAGAGGGGAACTGAACCAGAGTTGGCCATGTCTGATTCCCTTCCTTATAGGTGTTGATGGCATTTGCATCAGCAGTTTGTTTGGATGGTCAGCAATTGTCCATTTCGTGTAGAAGAGCTCTGGAGAGCAACGTGTTGACTTCAAACCACTTACTCCTGCAATGGATGTAAATGGGTTGTGAGGATGCTGGCATCGCGTCTGTTGGTGTGTAAATGGTCTGTGCCAGGGTAATGTTAAAACGGAGGGAGACTGCAGGGTGTGTTTGGTCTACCTGAATGACTTTCTGTCCCTTGTCGTTCCTGTGCTAGCACCGTAATCATCACAGCATCCACCCCAGCCAGATAAATACTGCTGCTGTTACTGCACTGAGAGAAGGTGGTGGTGTAACAGCAGCACAATCTGGAGGTGCTGAATTGCCAAGGATCTTAGCCGCTTCCTGTAAGCATTGCTTCTTCTGGCTTTGTCGCTTGCTTCCGATATCTGTCCTTCCCTCTGTCTGTCTCGGACCCTTCCTTACGCCGCACTGTGCTTGTGCTGAGCCAAGGCAGCACGAGTCTCGAGCTCGCTGTGGTTCTCCAAGGACCAGGCTGCTTCCTCCTCTCCCTCCTTGCAGCACATGGGTGCAGGCGTCTTCGGTCGCAGCCCCTCGGGCAGGCTTCAAACCCTGCACGTAGGAAAGCTTCCTGCTGAACCGTCGCATCCCACAGCTGGAGCCTACAGGAGATAGGGCGTAAAGCAGGTCCCACAGCTGGGATCCGGCCCCGGCTCCCTGCTGCAGCGCAGCCCTGCCTGCTGGGGGGCACGAGCACCCCCTCCTCCGCTCCAGCCGTTTTAATGCCCTGATTACTGAAGTGGGTAAGTCACCATCTCGCTTGTAATAATTACAGATTTCCTCTGTGATTTTTCACTTGTCGGTTGCCACAGCAACTGTGCAGTGGCTCGGCCGAAATGCTGTCACAGGGATTTAAATCTGAAGCAGCTCAGCCTTTTCCTGCGCTCTGGCGCATCTCCCCTCTTGCCCCCGGCACCATGGCAACCTGGCGATGGCACCCTGTGCCCGCTTCCCCTGCCTCCTCGGGCCTGAAGGGATGCTGCTGTTATTCTCTGTGCGTATCCCTGTCTCTCCCGTCCCCGTCTCAAGCGGTGCGCGGCGGCGATAGGGGCCATGCTGGCTGCCGTACTGCCTGCGCCGGGGCACGACCTGAAGGAACTGAGCCCAACCAAGGCTATTTTATGACAGTTGTGTGCCCGGGTGTCACCCTCGGGGTATTTGCAAACCAGAGTAAAATGAATGGTTTTAAAGACAAAACCAGTTCTTCAGCTTCCACAATTCTTGAAAACTATTTGAAACGTTAATACTGTCTGGCTCTGCATCTCAGGAATTTGTTTTCAGAAACCTGCTGAGAGAGAAGGCATTGGGGTGAACTCAGACTCCCAGGGGTCCGAGCTGATGGGCTACACCCACAGCCAGAGGTACCGGAGTAGCCACGGGCAGAGGCGGGTGATCTCGGTGTGAGGCGAGTTGGGCATTGCTCTCTGCCGGGTTTGGCTGAGCACAGGGTATAGCCTGCAGGAGCTGG
Organism: Anhinga rufa; assembly: GCA_013400875.1. Classification (NCBI taxonomy): domain Eukaryota; kingdom Metazoa; phylum Chordata; class Aves; order Suliformes; family Anhingidae; genus Anhinga; species Anhinga rufa. Next base: position 22,770 of record VZTV01029485.1, read on the forward strand.
TTTCGTTCACCTTCATTAACTGGGGCATTCCCTCCAGCTAGGCTGCAGGGTCACAGCTCCGGGTTTCCTCTGGGTGATGCCTGTCCCTGCTGCCGGCAGTCGCGGGCGGCTGCTGGAGGGAGCTGACAGCAATGGCATTTCTCACGAATGCTGCCGGCAACAGCCTACTGTAAAGTGAAGAGGAGAGCAGCTTTTTCCATCGGCAAGCTGGCTGGCGGTAGTTTTCATCCAAGTCGTGTAAGTGCCTTGTGTCTGTGTGTGGTAGGGGTTAGCGCAGCCTCCGGCCGAGCCTGCAAGGGCTGCGCGCCCATGCTTTCTGTTCAGAGGTGAACGTGTGTGTCTATGTATGTGCAGGCATGTGCGGTGTTGAAATGTCCCTGTCATGGATACGCATGGTTAGCTGCTCCCTGGTTTTTTGCTGGACCCCTTGTAAAAGAAACCTCCCGCATGCGTCTGCTTTTCTGTGTTTTCAGCTGAAATGGGGGTCACCTTGAGAAACCAGAGCACTCGCTCCCGGTTAAGACGTTTCCCTTGGTTTGGTGCAGGCTGCCTCCAAGTGAGCTATTTTATGACTTCAGGAAGCAGAAGAATAAATTGTGCTTTTACAGTACATTTTATTTGATGCTATTTATCTGTCTATTTTCATGACCTCTGAGGAGGCAGTAGTAGGATGCTGAGGAATAAAATCTTACAAGGAATATAACTGAATTTCCTTGGAGGAAGCTGCACTTGAGGGTATTTTTCAATACTTTAATCTTTGAAAAACTGCAGAATGCTTGTGGAGCAACTAATGTGAAAAGCACAGCTGTGTCATAATTTAAGCTGTTTAACCCATTGAGAGCTGGGCTGTTTTGGTGTGAGAAATGTGTGGCGATTAACAGGCATGGTTTGGATATGTTGTTGCCATCTGCACTTAATGGATTCAAAATATGCAGGCTTGAAGAGAGGTTCTTATGGGTAGCTCACTAGTAAAGCTCATTGAAATATCAAAGTGCAGATTTTTTTCAGTGGGAACTACTAAGGAATGACAAACAAAAAAAATGTAGAATTTCTCAGCTAACATTAGTTTAGTGCTTGTTTTACCAACATTTATGTACAGTTATGTACAGTTAGGCCATTTATGCCAGTTAGGTATTTTAGCTGTGAATCTGGAACTTGTCCAATTTCTAACAGATGCTTTTTAGACCCCTTTTTTTTTTTTTCCTGAGACAATGTATTTCTTTCACAGGGAAGGTGTAGGCACATCTCATCCCAGATTAGCTGTTCCAATAGTTCTTGAATCAAAAATGAGCTGCTCAGAGTTTGGTGGGTCACCGGAATCCTAGTGTGCCATAACCACAACATTCCCACCTGTTCCTATTCATTGCATTATGGACCAGGAGTCTTGTCTTCATCCAATATTTGTTGGAGAGAGGGAAAAGAGAGACAAAGGCAGAAAGATTTAAAAAAAGAAAATAAAAGAAAAAAGATGTTTTCATATCCAGTCAAACCCTGCTTAGAAGACGTTCAAAGAGAAGAGCGTGGACACGTGAGTGCAATGACACTTCTGACTGTACATGAGTTTTAAAACTTGATGGAAGGTCTGAAGGTTTCTGTTCTAACTTTGTTGCTGGTTCAGCTCTGACCTAACTGTTGGGGTCATTAGGCAGGCGGGCATTGCCATGTCATGATCGATACTGTACTCTCAAGCTATAGACTTGAGGTTTTTGTCTCGTGCATTACACCTTGCTTTGGTCTGCTGTAGTTTTCAGAACAGACCGAGTTGGATGCCAGCTGAATGTGAAGTGAGATGAGGTACCTGTGCAAAAGACCAGTTTATTAGGGAAGACTTACGCTGTCGTGTGCACTATTTACTGTTTTGTCAAAATCTGAAAGGCGAAGCGAGTCTCCCCATTTCTATTCTTCTAAACAGTAGTGGGAGTGTTTGATCCCGTTGGTGTCAATAAGTAAATAAGCAACCATGAATAGCAGACACTTGAGCTTTCCTAGTAACTATGACAACTGTGTCCTTGACAACTTAAGTACAACCATGGAGTTTCCAATTACATCCTGTTCTAGACAAAGCCATTAAGGTTATTAGAGGAATAAACAGCAGAAGCAACTGTCAGCTTGTGAAGCGTTTCTGGCAAAATCCATTTTGGTGGTAGATACACGTTTCCATTTGCACATAGCTGTTGCTTGGTTTGTCAGTGGTTTTTGGTGGGAAACGCCTTGGTGAGCTGCGCTCTCCAAGGACAAACTCGCCCTTCGTTGGTGAGAGTCACTCTTTGCGCCGAGTTTTTCAGCCGCTGCCTGTGAAATTGTACCAGATAAGTGTCGAGCTTCAAAGTGCTCAGGCGTCTCTTTTCTGATGCGTGGGTTGTCCTGCAGACCCAGCAGACCTCTTCCGCACTGTAGCGATCCTGATGTGTGGCCTTGGTGTTGCGGGGTACTTGTAACCACCTCTGCTTTTAAAGTACGAGGCTGTGGCCTTTGGTTGGCCAAGTTGGATGAGGAGCGGCTTGTTTCTGTTTTCTGTGCTGCCTCATGAGGATGGTGGGAGGTACTGTTCTTTCTGAAGTCGAGGGTTTCAGCTGTGGTTTGTGCTGGGTTTATACAGATGCTGGATGGAAAATCTGATGCCGGCCTTATATGAGCACTAGCTGTAAATGTTCTTGCAACTGCCTCTTAATAGGATTTTCCTATTCCCGTGATGATTTGAGATAGCCTTAGTCTAGCTATCACTAGAAGTTCTTGGTGTTACTCTCACGATCTTCTCTTGCAAATGCTGTGGTAAGCTAATTCAAATTTTTTCAGAACTATACCTTTGAAGAAAGGCCTGTTGAAGTAAAAGGACCTGTAGTATTTAATTGTGTGCACTCAGGCTTTCATAACTACATCGTCTATATTGAACTCTTCGTTCTGCTTCTGGGACCAAGTGAATTGCAGTTAAATACATCAACATGCTGGCAGGCTTCTTGATTTACTTTGTTTACTACTTTTAAGTGGCTAAAGCAGTAAGTTGGGATTTCTAATGTCATCCTGTGCTCTGTCAATAACAACTGGTTAAATCATTCAATTTTTTCCTGCTTTGATCTATTGGATGTGGACATTCCCTGTCTCCCCAAGGGAGGGTAGGGCGGTGCTTAAGGAGTGCAGTGCGTTTTCAAACCGCGAGTGCTGTATACATGAAATCTTTTTATGTAGATACCACCATGCCATTAGGTCGCCCTGTTCTTCCTCAGGTGCAGACTAAGGAAGAACATGATTATATTTAATGGATGACTGACATGACTGTCTTCCATCTCACCCATACTTTGTGAAATTGCAGGGATATTCCAGACTCTGGGGTCCCCTTGAGCTGTTTTTAAAAGTAAAACACTTGAGGTGCATCACGCAGGTCATGAAAGGTGCTTGTTTATGAACACTGCAAACCAGGAGACTTGCTGCCCTTCAGAAATCCAAGGCTGTTTGTTATTATTTTTTTCAGACAGGGTCCTTCAGCTCTCTGTTTTGTGAGCCCCAGACATAGAACACTGTCTGCCAGAAGTTGGTGAAAATAATAAAAAATGAGTAACAAGGGATTTTCAGGAGTTTGTGGGGTGCAGAATGTAGAAGGACTAGTTATGATTTCTCCTTTTAACTTACCATGCTGTTGCAGAGTAAGAGATGATAGGGCTTGGACAGCATGAGTGAGGCTGGAAAGCTTGTTCCTGCCATCCAGCCCTGGTTTTGGCAGCCTTTCTGTCTTTTCCCTCTTTCAGCACTGCTTATGTCATCCCTGACTTACCATATGGTAGTCACTGCTTATGTGACAAGGTCTGAGACTCCCTCTTCTTAGTGCCCATGTCCTGGCCCCAGCATCCAAACTCTTTCCAGCTTGCCTCTGACACATTCCAGTCTGGTTCTCTTCCAGAGAAGCTGTTTGAAGAGCCCTGATGTGCAGCTGCGGGAGCATTTTGGAGGTTAGAAAAGGAGACACGAGCTCATGGAAGATAAACAACACAAAAAAACAGACTACTAACACTTTATCATGCTGTGGGTCTTTAACAGTAGTTGGACTCACTGTCCTGTGAAGGCAAGGGAATTAACTTCTCCTTCCAAAGGAAAATCAGCTTTGCAGTGTTTTCCCACTTTCAGCATGGCTACCTGAGTACTGCCAGGCTCCTCAGCGTTGTTCCTTTGTTTTAGCTGCAGGAACCATAGCTGATTTGGCTTCTCAATTTGCAGTTTCTTCCACTGTTAAAAAAACAGATGCAGAAAATGCCGTGTCAAAGCACGCTGAGCTGTGAACTGAACAGCCTTCTCACCGCTTTGAGAAACGCCCTCCTTGCAAACCGTCTGCGCCAGCTCACCCCACGATGGTGGGGTGTGCAAAGGGTGGGTTTGCTTCCAGGCGCAGTGCTGGTGCTGCCTGTGGGCTCCCGACAGAGGGGCAGCGTCCGCCGGCGCCGGCTGCGGGACCGCAGAGCTTCGGGAGCTTGGGCCGCTGCCCCCGCGCCCACCAGCACGCAGCTCGCAAAGCGACCAAGCCTTGCGCTGGTTTCACACTGAGGGGAATCCAAGCAAACAGGAGTAAAAGGTGGTTTGAGATGTTTGAAATGTCACAATTAACACGTAGCACGATGATATCCTTGCTGCTGCGTGTCATAGAAAGGTCAAGTGAAGGAAAACAGCAAAGAAGGAATTAATCTGCCTTTACTTCCCTGCTCCCCTGCCCCCCAAATATGTATTGTGAAGACTTGTGGGGTAATTGCAGTGTGCAGCTTGTGCTGCTGTTTCTAAACCACTTAATTGTTCTGGTTAAATGGGTTTGGAGCAGCTGAGGGACAGATGAATGTGCCCCCATGAATTTAAAACAGGCTTCTGTGTCTGGCATGAGTTGCAAGAAAGATGCAAATCTGCAGTGCTGACTTCTCATCCATGTCTTGCAGTGTCTCCGTTTCACCTCTTACCTCTGCATCTATCCCGAGGATGCTTTCAGAGGCAGGTTTTTGCAAGCTGCAGTCTGAAATGTGGACGTCGTGCTGCATTAGTGTCTCTGCTAGCAAGCGAGAATGTTACACGAACTCCTAGTTCATATACTTTCGCTCTTGTATCTGGATTAAGCCCCCAAATGTTGGGGTCCCTCTCTATTTTTTTTATTTTTCCAGGGGTTCCCCCTAAGAAACATAATCTTTTAGCTCACAGAAACAATGTGTCTTTATATGTTCGCAGTAGGCTACGGCTGCTGAATGGCTGTTGTTCATAGTAACTAATTTTGCCTGTCAGAAATAATCACTCAGTGCAGAATTTAAGAGCCGCTGTTGAAAAAAAACGCATCCAATTTCACTTTGTGTGCATTTAAAAAATCCACGTATCTTTATGTTTCATATGCTTAATAAACTGTATGGAGCTTCCTCTTTGAAAATAATTTTTCTTACTAAAAGAATGGGACTTAAACTGTATGTGCCAATGCATGTGTTTGTAATGCAAAATTAGATACAAAAATATATGCAATTATAGCTGTTTTGTACAGTTATCTCTACCGATGGCCTTTGCCAGCTCAGACAGCTGCCATTAGAGGAAAAATATTTAGAGAAGACATTCATTAATCTATTTTTCTGGAAAAGCCTTACTTCTCTGAGGTCTAAGGGAGCTAGCATTTAATCACAAATCTAATCCAAACGTTGCCCTTCATCCCTCCTTCCCCTTTACAGTCTGATATCTGGAATTGGTGAAAGTATTTTGCCTAGATTTTGAAGGAATCTGAAACCGTATGCAGCTGCTCTGAAGCAGCAGCGGTGATGGAGCAAGGCTTTGCTGCAGTTTTGATGTGTGCACGAGAGCCAATTTCTGCTGGCTTGCAAACTGTGCCGCTGCTGCTTGCAGAGCCAGAACAGGCTAGGCCTGTGGGAATTGATCAAGAGAAGGATTATGGAGGCAAAATTCAATTGGTTATTATGATAACCAAATAACATGTGCTTAGACAAATATACCAATCACATCAGCTGATCTCCTGTGAGAATTCGTGTCTGTAATGGAGAGGGGAAAGAAGTTGATTTTAGTTATACTCAAATGTGATATTACATGATTTATTCTGACTCTGGACTAGAAAATGGTAAAACTTTTCATGTAACAACTATCAAGGAAAATTAGGGCTAAGCTACTTTAATTTTAAACTGCTTGCAATAATTTTTTTCTACCAGTATTTCAGAAAGCCAATACCATTTCCAAATATATTTTTGAGTCTTTTATGAATATTGTATTTTAACGATTAAAGGACTTAAGATAAACAGTAAATATAAATAAAAAAACCCCAACTTTCTGGGAGCAAAGACATAGGAGTGGTTCACCTAGGGGAAGGAAGAGTAGGTACCACGGCAGGGAAACCTGGACACTGGTGGATATGACCACGTAGCGTGACTTGAAGGTATGTTTGGTGTGTATGTGAAGAGGCATCTCATCATTGTGGGGAAGGTAGATTAGTCAGTTTGTAGTGAAAATGCCCACAGGAGGTGACTGAAGGGGACTAGAACGACGAAGCGAACCTCGGTGGGTTGTTACAGCCTTCTGTCATAGGTACATTTGCACTGCTCCATTTGTTAGTTCCTGCAAAGCTATGTTCACGTTAGCTTTTAACAGACTCCTAGGGACTTTAAAAAAATACTTTGCAGAACAAACTTGAGGGAATTGTAGATTGCAGAAGTACACACCAGATAAATAGCTCTGAGCAGAGAACATCAATCAAGGTGGTTAATCATTGTGAGGGGTGCTGGGCTGATTCACCCTTTAACAGCTCTTTTTCCAGTCTCTCTGACTTACGTTTGTTTTTTTCTAGAGGATGGTCATGAGATAAGAAATGGCGTAGATCTTTACTCATTGATTATGCAAAAGTTAGCACAACTAAAGAAAGAAGCTGAGAGTGAAAAAATAATAAACTAATTAAATTAGTCTTGTCTTACAAGTGAAGTTACCCTTTCCTGAAAAAAATTAACTAGTTTCCTCTACACTTCTGACCCAAAACCTTAGAGAGCTAAGCTAGCTTTTCCAGCATGTGCACAAAGGTTGTGCTGGTGTTTGCTCACCGTGGCAGATTTCAAAATACCTTTAATTTTAAACTGAACTCGGAGCAAACTAAGTGAAACCAAGTGCTATGTCGATTGTCTGGGAAGGCACAGCGAATTTTCTTTGTACCTGAGTATTAATAGGTCCGTGAATGAATAGATCTCTATAGGCAAGGACTTTTTTGTTTTCTTTTGCTAATTTTGAAAAAGCTCAAGCATGAAGAAAAGCAAATGGTATCTTGGCTAAAGACAATACAGAAATTAAATTTCTGATACATTACTGTTGGGTAAGAGATCAAGTGCTTCCCTGCGTCTAGTCATCAACATCTGGTTGCGTATTTTATTGATGGCATAGAAATGATGTAAGCAGTAAGCTGTGATCTCTTTCTGCTGGAAGATTAGCTCAATTCTCAGAGCATATTTGTTAAATCCTGCTGAGTGTGTTCAAGGTCACCTCTAAGACAAGGGT
>VZTV01029486.1:0-13002 GCA_013400875.1 Anhinga rufa
CCACCTCTGGGCTCTCCATCCCCGTGCACCCCATCGGGGTCCCTTTGCCCCCGCAGCCCCGTCCCGCCGGGGCTCAGAGGGGCTCTCCCTGCCCCCCGAGCAGCGCCTGGGCAGGAATTAGGTCAGGGCCGTGCAGCCGAGGCTCCGGGGCCGCCGCGCTAATCGGCCCCGGCAGATTGCGCCCGGGGAGGGCCGACGCCGGCTGTGCCGTACGGCTCGGCACGCGCCATGCGGCTGGCGCTGAGCCCGCCTGCACGGGGGGACACGGGTGGGTGGCGTGATGGGGCCGTTCCCCCCGTCCCCACTGGCCCCCCCTGCTCCCCACCAGGGCTGCGTGGGGCTGGGAGCCACGGGTGTGGGGGACGAGCGTCACCCGGGGGGACCCCGACCCCACTCCCGGCGTCCCCCACTGTCACCCATCTCACTTGGCCCCAGCATTTGGGGGGGGGGTCACCCCTTTCAGGGTGCCCCTCGGGGTCCCATTAATCTCATCCCCCGTAATCGCCCCGATTACAGATGCCGGAGTCCCCTGAGGATGCTCTGTGGGGCGGGGACACGTTTTTGGGGTGGGGGTCTCTAACTGCCTCCCCTTGCAGGTGCAACACGCAGGACTACACGTGGCACAAGGGCACGCGCTGCGAGGCCATCGTCACCGACTTCCAAGTGATGTGCGTGGCCGTGGGCTCGGCTGCTCTTGTAGTGCTGCTGCTCTTCATGCTCACCGTCTTCTTCGCCAAGAAGCTCTACCTGCTCAAGACGGAGAACAGCAAACTGCGCAAGACCAAGTGAGTGGCGTCGGGACGGGGGCGGCACCCCCAAAACTGTCCCCCAGATCGCTCCGGGGTGGCACCTCGATAGCCGCAGCCGTTCGGTCTCAGCTCCCGGCGGTGGTACCGGTGCTGGATGCAGTCCTGTCCTTGCACGGTGTCATCGAGACCCCCCCCCCCAGTGCCGATGGGGACAAGGTGACGGTGGGTGGGAAAGCTCCTGGAGGCGGGTGGACGTGGCTTGTGGTTCCTGCTCCGCGTTTAATCCTTTAAAGCTGCTCCTGACTGGCACCAGTTAATCTGCTGCACTGGTAGCTGGGGCCACCGGCTGGGCTTGCCACACTGCCCATGGGCCACCAGAGACGGTCCCCACTGCGTCCCCGGGGACAGGGCTGGGGGGTGACAGGGGAAGGTTGGGGTCACCCCGCCGTGGACCCAGCAATTGCTGCCCACCTCCCTGGAGCCGGGGAGGAGAAAGCCCTCCCAGCCTGGGTCCCTAATGAGCTGTTAATTAGCGTTTGGAAGTGCCAAGTGTAATTAGCAGCAAAGCTCCGTGCCAGCCCGTGGGTCTCCCTCGCTGGCCCTGTGGCTCCTGCCTGCCCCGGGCTGCCCTCACCGCTCCCCTGCCTGCGCCTGCCTGCACCTTCCCAGAGCTGGGGGTATTTAGCCCCAAACCCCGGATCTGGAGGCGTGTCACCCCCAAAAACCCAGGTCCGGGGGCATTTAGCCCCCAAAGCTGCCAGATCTGGGGTATTTAGCCCCAGACCTCCATCCCTGGGGACACTGAACCCCCAAACCTCTAGACCTGGGGGAATTTACCCGAAACCTCCAGCTCTGGAGACATTTAGCCCCCCAGGTCCTCAGAGCGGGGGGTATGTATCCCCAAACCCCTAGAGTTGGGGATATTTAGCCCCTAAATCCGCAGGTGTGGGGGCTTTTAGCCCCCAAACCTCCAACCCTGGGGACATTTAGCCTCAAGCCCCCAGAGCTAGTGATATTTATCCCCCCAAGTCTCCAGATCTGGGGGGATTTAGCCTCAAATCCCCACAGCTGAGGGTATTTAGCCCCAAACCCCTGAGCTGGGGACATTTAGCCCCCAAATCCTAGATCATCTTGAAATAAAACTTTTTTTTTTTTTGAGGCAGGGGCATTTAGCCCCCCCAAAACCTCCAGATCTGGGGCATTTAGCCCCAAACCTCTATCTCTGGGGACATTTAACCCCAGACCCCCGGATCTGGGAGCATTTACGCCACCAAACCCTCACATCTGGGGGTATTTATCCCCAAACCTCCATCCCTGGGGACATTTAGCCGCCAGACCTCCAGCACTGGGAGCCTTTACCCCCAGCCCAGCACGGGGTTCACCCCAAAACGCGGCCGGGGGCGCGGGGGGCACTCGGCAGCGTCCCCGCTCTCAGCACCGTGCTCTCCTCTCCCTCCGGCAGATACCGCACCCCGTCCGAGCTGCACAACGACAACTTCTCCCTCTCCACCATCGCCGAGGGCTCCCACCCAAACGTAAGGAGGCTTCGCGGCACCGTCCCCCCTGCTCCCGCTTGCTGTCCTGCCCTTGTCCGTCTGTCTGGTAATGTCTCGTCTGTCCCCCCGCCCCGCTCATGGCCCTGGCTCTGCCTGGGTGATGGTGTCATCACCGGGACCCTCTGCACCCTCCTGTCCCCGTCCCGCCACGGCCACCGCTCCGTCCCCTCTCTGTGGGGTCCTGCTGTGCCGCATCCTGCCCCGAGTACCCGAACCGGGCCCGAGCCGGGCACGGGGTTGGTGTCACCCTGCTGTCCCCGTGCCCCGTCCCCTCCTGCCCGCGTGGCACCCCGGGGAACCACCATCCGGAGCTGCCCGGTGGTTTTGGCTCCGTGCGCGGGTGGCAGGGGCGGCTGTGCCGGTGTTTTCAGGGAGGGAATGGCTGGTGCGATGCGGCTCCGGCAGACGATGCTCCCCGGCTGTGGCATCGCTGGGGCAGGGCGGATGGACGACGGCCGGCAGCGGCGGGCGATGCTGGAGGATGAAACACGCCGGGACGCTGCTGGCGTGGTCAGGATGCGGCCGCCCGCATCCCGCCGGGGCTGCCCTTCCAACCTCCTGTCTTTCAACTCAAAACAGAGAGAAGCGAAGGGCTTTGCCGAGCGCGAGCCGAAGGAGGAGCGTAGGTCCCTCTAGCCTTTGCCTTAGCCCAGAGCCGGTTTTCCCCGTCTTTCGACCGCCTTTAGCAGCCGTAGCGTCTGCCGCCGCTCGGCCTGGCCGCCCTGGCAGGAGGCTCCCGGAGCCAGCTCGCTCCCCACCGCGGAGAGGATGAACCTTGGGATGAATTTGGTTGCCGCTCCCCAGCGTCTCGCTGGGGTCTGACCCGTCCCTCGTCCCCTCCGGGATGCGGAGGGCTCGGTCCTACAGTGGCACGTGGCGCCTGGGACGCAGCACGCCGAGGATGCGGAGGGGACAGCGGGGTCAGCACCCCTGGGAAAGGGGTTTTTTGGGGAGACGCGGTGCAGCCCCTCCGCCGGGCGACGGAGCTCAGTGCCCCGGCGGCGGAGCCCATCCCGCAGGGTTTGCCGCCGGCACGAGCCGGCCCAGCCGGGCCCCGCTCACAGGGTCGCTGCCCAGAAGATGGAGGTTTCCCGTCCTCGTGACGCCGGCGCTTGGGTGTCTCCATCCACCCGCTGCCTGCCATGCGGCACCGGGAGCGCCGTAACCACGGGTGCCTCACCGCCACGGCCCCAGGGCTCATCCCGCCGCGCGGAGGGCGACGCCGGGCGCAGCCGGAGCTCGGCGCCGGTGCCAGGGGGGCCGCTCTCCCCATGGATGCGGGACAAACTTGGGGCGCAGCCCAGCGCCGGGGCGGGGGAAGATGCTCCCGGCAGCCGTGGCGGGACATCGGGAAGAGGCGTCCCTGGCTTTGCGGCTGGTGGATCCTCCGGCGGGGCCGGCTGTACGCTAACGAACCGCAATAAATCCAACCCCTCGGGCCTCCTGCCAAGCGCCGCTCGGGGAGTTGCTAATTGGCGTGGGGGGGGATGATGAGATGAGCCGGGCTGGAAATGGGAAGAGAAACTGNGGGGGTGCTGGTGGGCGGCTTTGGGTGCTGGAGGCACCCCGAGGTGGGGAACGGCACGGGGGGTCTGCAGGAGGCAGCGCCCGGGCCAGGACGCTGCGCTGCCGGCGGGGACGTCGGTGCCGTCACCCAGTCCCGGCTGCGGGTCACCCGCCCCTCATCGCGGCGGTGTCCCCCATGGCACAGCCATCTCCTGACGCCGCCCCCCCAATTCTCTCTCCCGGCAGGACGACCCCGGCGCCCCCCACAAGCTGCAGGACTCCCTGAAATCCTGCCTGAAGGACGAGGAGCCGTTCAACATCCACAACTCGACGTCGCCCAAGCACGACGGCGGCAAAGGGGAGCAGGACGGCGGCGAGCTCAACTGTCTGCAGAACAACCTGACGTGAGCAGGGGAGGAGAAGGAGGCGAGAGCGGGAGCCAGCCCTCCCCATCCCCTGCTGTACAAATCCTCTCCTCCCCGTCCGGTATCTCTTTTTCCCGCTCCGTGGCATGCTTTGGTGTGTTTTGTACAGAGGAAAACAAAACAAAATAATTAATAATAATACAAAGTCAAAGGCCGTAAACGGCCTTTGGCCGCGTCGTGTCGTGGGGGTGTTTGGTTTGTGCTCCGTGTTTTATCGCTTGGGTTAGTTCAGCGCTGTGATTTCTAAACCTCTGCCGTTCTGCAACTGACTTTTTTTGTACTTTTACCCCACTTTTTTTGAAATACGAGTAAAAACAACAAAAAAACGGAAGAAAAAAAAAAAAAGGGAAGATCTTGAAATAAAACTTTTTTTTTTTTTTTTTTTTTAAAGTTAAGCCTCTTGCCGGTGCCTGCGATCTCCTGACACAGACACAGCAGGGCCTCAGTCCCTGCTCCCCCGGGGGTCCCATCTCACCGCCCTCCCCTCCGGCCGCAGCTCCGTCCCTCTTCCCACAGGAGCCGATTTCTTCCAGAGACGGATTCACCCACGAGCCAAAACTCGCGGCTCCTCGGGAGAGAGGAAATGAAGCAATTAAGCAACATACAATATTAAGCGTGCCGCGCATTAGGGATGCAGCCGGCGATCTCCCCGGGGCAGGTAGGAGCTAAAGCCGCAGCTCAGCGTGTTTTAGACATTCCCCATGCTTTCCACGAGCTGCTAAATAATTAATTTTCAGCTCACTCGGGGAGATTAAAAAACGAGGGGTGGTGGAGGGAGCCGGCAGACAATCCCTAGGGTTGCGCAAAGCGGAGCAAGCGGCTGGCCGGCACCGTCGGCGCTTCGGTTTTGCTGTTCCCCTTCCAGCACAGAGCTGTACGAGGGGTGAAACCCTGGGTAAAGCACCGGGGCAGCACGGCTGCGGCAATAAAAGATGGCTGGGGCCAAGCCCGGGGGGAGAGCGATGCGCTGGGGGAGCAGGAGCCCGGCTGAGCGGAGAGGAGATGCTCATGGAAAGGCGGGCTGTCCCCGGCACGGGCGGATGCTGGGTGCGAGCTTCCCATGGGACCGGGCAGGAAGGAAAGGGAGCCGGAGAGGGATGAGCGTCGCTAAGAGAGGAGGGAGAAGGACCCGTGCTTGCATACAAGGAGCGAGGGAAGAAGGACCGGTTACAGGCATGCGTAAGGAAGGGGATGGCGGAGGCGATCGGGAATGACGCAGGGTTGCGGGTGAGAAATGCCTGCGGGGCTGTGGCGAAGAGGAGGGAAGGGGCGCCACAGGGATGGGGAAGGCCACCCCACGTCTCCGGCTGCCCTCGGAGGGAGTCGGTGGGGCTGGATGCGGGGAGACGCGGGGTGGGATGGGGCGGCCGAGGAGCGAGTCCAACCGGCGAACGTGCAGCTGCGTGGTGGGCTCTGGAAACTCTCCGCTCCTCGCTGGGGTCCTTCCTGATGGCGGCTGCGGGTCCAGCCGGACACTGCCTGGGGAGAGAAGAACATCTCCTTCACAGGGAAGAAGCAGCCGGCGTAACATCGGTCTCTTGACCAGACAGAGAAACCTCATCCCTGTTCTGCCTTCACCCTGGGGGTGATTTGGGGAAGCAGCCATCCCTACCGCGCTCCTCCTCCTGCTTGGAGGGGAGGCTGGCACGGCCCAGCCCATCCCGGCACGGCCCGTCCATCCCGGATCTGCCCCGGCTCGGCACGGAGGTGCCCACCTTGGGAGCCTCCCGGGTGGGCAAAGTGGCAACCGGGGCTGCTCGTCCTTCGCCACCCGTTTCTGTGTCCTTTCAGAGGAGCCCAGCACGCGGCCAAGGTGTGGTGGGTAGCGAAGGGCAGCGAGGGACCAGCCTCTGCGCAAAGCCGAGGTGGTAACCCCTCGGTGGTAACCCCTCGGTGGTAACCCCTCATTTAATAGCAGTGAGGGGTGGACCCGAGGAGGAGGCGAGCGGACGGGTGTCATCCCCTCTCGGCTGCAGCTGCTCACCCACACGGGCTGTCAGGACTTACCGGGATTCAAGGCAAAACTGGGTCACAAGGCTTTAAGCAGGTCTAAGGACGCTCCTGTTCATAATACACATATTAAGAGAGCCAGGGGAATTTGTCCCCCTGTCCCTCTGCTCTGGGGTATCGGTCTGACCCCCATAAATCCCCTGCTTCGGACCCTACTCACCTACCTGGCGCGCTCCCATTTCCCGCAGGAAGACGCAACCTCCGTTCCCCATCTCTCTCCAGCCGGCCACGAGCCCTGGAGCCCCATCTCACTCTGGGGTCAGCGTCCCTCGACGCGCCGCAGTTCCCCCTCCCCAGGTGATGGCCGCGTCCCCAGCTCTCAGCCTGCTCTGGCTTTGCCGCAGCACCGAAGGAGGGAGGAGCGCGGTTTGCACATGCGGGTGCATCGGGATGGAGGGGACAGCCAGGGTTACCCAGGGGGCCGGGCTCCCCGTCAACACCTCGTGTGACACGGGGAGAGCAGGGGGGATGGCGAAGAGCATCCGCCATGTGCCGCACCAGTCACCGGAACCGATTTCATGGGCTCTGCAGAGGAACTTGCCTCCCAGCCAGCAAAGCAGCACATGGGCTTTAATCAAACGCCTAATCACTTTGAAATGGCGAGGTTGCGGACAGCTATTAAATTTAATTGCTTGGTTAGTTTGCTGGGAGGGGAGGCGGCCTTTTGTGGCTGGGCAAGGCCTGGCACGGGACGCGGGGTGTGAAGGGAAGGGAATTGGCATCGGTACCGGGTCTGTCCTCCTCGCTCCGTCGTCCTCTTTTCTTTCGCAGACACATAACAGGATTAGAGCCGCGACCCTGAGACAAGGAGCCTTTCTTCCTTTTGACGAGCTCCGGCTGCCTGAAACGAAATAGCCAGAGTCCCGATTCACCGGCCGAGCCCTGGCCGGGAGAGTGAGGGAGGGAGAAGGGGTCGGAGCAGCGGCTCTGCGGTCCCCGGCAGGCCGTGCGCACCCCAAGCCGCGCTCAACGCCCTCGGTGCAGGACGCTGCTCCTTCGGGACCCGGGGTCTGGCCGTCCTTCCCCGAGCTGCTGGGAGCTTTCCCTGGGAGCGGAGGCCAGGGATTTATTCGATACCCAGAGCTGGTGGGGTGGGATCTCTGTGCCTGTGTCCTCTCCAGCACCATCTCTTTGCTGGCTTGGGTTTACACACGCTGAGCACGGCTGCGGCTGTTGTCGTGGGGTGCTGGCACCCACCACGCTGGCAGAGGCACCTGCTTCGCCCTACGTGCGGCCCCAGACGCTGCCACCCCACCACAAACCCGCGTCCTGCTGCCTCACCGGACTGTGCCAGCGTCGCAACACCGTGTCTTCCCCATGCGCCCTTTTAAACACCCCCGACGCGGTTTCCTTGCCTGAGAGCTGGCCCCGCAGCCCCGGCAGCTCCCCTGGCCTTTGAGGAATATTTGGAAGATGAGGCTGGCCACCTCCTTTCCCCTTGGTCGGCGCTTACCTGACCCACGTCCTCCACCACGGCACAGTCTGGCTCCCGTTGACTGGAGCTGCAGCCCTGACATGCTCCAGTCGCACACGTGGTCAGATGAATCCCATCCTTGCTGTCCCACCTCCAGCCTCTCACGAGCCGGGGCATAGGAGGGTCTGGCTTGTGGGAGCATTCCCAAACCCTCCTGGACCATCGTCCAGCAGATCATCGCTGCACGGGGAGCTCAGGATGCTTCCTGGTGACCCAAAGGCACATTTGGGAGGAGAAATGTCCTGTGGGGAGCTTGTGGGAGCATCTCTGCTGACATCCAGGTCTTCCCACCATCGCTGGGCTGCCTCCTGGCTCGTAGGAGCCCGTAACTGGTATTTGCATAGCCCGAAAGCGTCGGGATCTGAGTATTTCACAATGGGAAATACCAATTACTCCATTATTCTGAGTGTCACCGTAACAGGGAGCGAATCCAGCATTAAACCGACTCTACGCTGGATTTAAAGAGAGGAGAAAAGCAAAATCCTCTTAGCTTGGTAACCTGTAAAATGCTCAGTGTGGGAAAGAACAGCTGGGCGTGCGTTCGCTGACGCTAGCGAAGCTCCAGGGATGGCTCCAGCCACAGCAGCCCCCGTTTGTCACTGCTTTGTGCCATGCTGGCCAGCACGTGGGTTGGGTTAACCGGTTTTGTTGGGAGAGGAAGACAGCAGGGCGCAGGCAGCCCAGCACGCTTGCGGGCAGCGACGGCGATCGGCTGCCGGAGACCGATTTGAAACGTAAAGGCAGGAGGCAAGCTGGCTGAGACCGAGCGTGGAGTGACCAAGCTCGCAACCCTCATGAAGGGATGCGGAAGAAAAGGGCAATAAAGACAAGGGACCCCGAGATCCCTTGGGAACTGGTAAGTAAGGTTTCATGGGAGGCACGTTTAAAGGTGAAAGGAGTTAAGGAAACTGGCAGTTCTTCAAAGAACCGATGCAAACAACACGCATACAAGCCACCCCAATAGGAAACGTAGTAGGAACCAGCTTGGCTACAGCGCAAGCTCTTCACTGACCTTAGGCTGAAGGGAAAACGTTTACAGAAAGTGGGAACTAGGTCAAATTACTAAGGCCAGTTATAAGAGTAGCATAAGCATGTGGGGAAACATCAGAAAGGCCAAAGCACAAATTGAGATGGAAATAGCGAGCATCATTAAGAGGAAGAAGAAAAGACCGCATGAGCAGGAGGAGAAGGAGCAAGGGAGTGTTGGTCCGGACCCAGTGAAGAAGGAGGGCTGCTGACAAAGGAGGCTGAGAATTCAAGGGTTTCACTCTTGGGTTGTTTGGGTTTGCTTTTTTTTTAAAAAACAGTCTTTAAAAATGCCAACTGCAAGCAGATGCCTACCACAATAAATAAGATGGTCTGCTCTCCACCGAGAGAGTGTTAATTGCAATAAATAAGAATACTAAATAGCGTACACAGATTGGTCAGGTATTTTCTGAACTTCATCCTCTGGTACTTAGAAAACTAGTTAAAGCCACCTCAGACCTATTCGGTCGTGCAAGGGTTGGATAAGGTTTTACAAGACGGGGTCCAGTTTGAGATGTGCCACTTCAGGAGAGATGCAGCCCACAGGAGAAGGTTCAGGGGAAGCAAGAAGAAAGATGAGAGATCCGGAAAAGAGAGCCTCTAAGGGGTGGGGTGGGCAGTGCGGGGAACTGAAGACCAAGGGAGAGATGAGAACAGTCTCAAAGGATGCAAAAGCCTTTCAAAAAGGCTGGGAATAACCAGGGTCCGTGGTGGCATGCCAGAAGACCCCCCCAAAAATCACAGAATCACAGAATGGTGGGGGCTGGAAGGGCCCTCCAGAGCTCCCCCCGTCCAGCCCCTGCGTGAGCAGCACCCCCAGAGCAGGGGCACAGGACCGCGTCCAGGCGGGGTGTGAATGGCTCCAGGGAAGGAGACTCCACAGCCTCTCTGGGCAGCCTGTAAACTTCAAAATACCCCAGTGAACTTCAAATGATGAACTTCAGTTGCCAGAAAGGACAGTTCAGCAAGACATCAGGAAATATTTCCTAACTGTAAGGAGAAAGAACGTCAAGGACACACTGCCTGGGGAGGGTAGGCGGCTCTCCTTGTAGGGGTCATCAAGACCAGGTTAGTTGCGTGTCGGCGTGACGAGAATTGCTGACTCCCAAATATTTCTCAATTCAGGAATATTGCTCAGATCCACGTATACAATTTGCATGTATTAAATGAATTAGGAGTCATTCTGCAGCAGAACCTAGGTGTCTTGGTCTTGAATGAAGATCTGCTTTTGCTAGGTGCTACAAAAACGCAGCATGAAAATACGGTTCTTGCTTCGGAGAGCTCAGAATTTAACTGCAAGGCAAGAGACAGCAGATGGAGACAATCTGTTGGGTAGAGGAGTACAAAAAAAAACAGTGAGACAATACTGGCTGGCACGGCAGACAGTGGGGTTTCGTTCAAGATGAGCCAAACTTGCTGGGGTTTGTGCAGACGTTGGAAAAGAGGAGATTTCAGGAAGGATTTGGGAGAAGATGAGGAGATTCTTCTGTGGCTTTAGAGCTCTAGTTTCTGGGTGGTGACCCAAGCCAGGGCTGGATGTGGAGCGGAGAAGCGGATCTCTGAAGCTGTCTGTATCATCCTCAGGCTGCTGAGGGGATGTCGTACGTGAGGTTGGCAGAAATAGCAGAGGGCAGGAAAAAAGGAGCTGTGGGAGAGCTCTGTAAGCTCTCCTCGCTGGGAGGACGAGGAGGAAGCGTTGCAGAAGGGGTGGTCAGAGAGGCAAGAAGAAAAGCAGGATGGGGCAAAACGAGGAATAGCCAGAAGAGGGTACGAAGCGTGAAGGACGAGGGGATGATGGCGGATGGGAAGGGCAGAGGATCTGTCAGAGAGCGGTGTCTTTAGAGAGCCAAACACCTGCATCTGGGAGAGGAGAAGGACAGCGTTTTCTCTGCCTGCTTTGATCCCATTTTGCTCACAGCCATCCTCAGGATCTCGGTGGTTCCCCGCTGAGATGACTCTGCTGCCAGATCCCTGCTGGTTTCAGCACGTTTCCCAGGGATTTTTCAGTCTCCGCTGGAAAAGGCCTGGAGATCCCTCGTGGAGAGCCAGCAGGCGTTTTGCTTCAAAACAGTAAAACAAATTTTAAAGGTGACCTGAAAATTGAATCAAAACTGTTTTGTTTTTTTTTTCCTCTCCTTGCTTTATGAATGCAGTAAATTATTCTTCACAGCCACAGGCAATCAGCAAACAAACGACAGTTAAGTGGAGCAAAGGATGCTTAGGTTCGACATTAGCAGCAAGTGTATAAAGTGGGGATAATGAGGCGCCGGAAAGAAATGCCAAGAGAGGGTGGAGAGTTGTTGTCGCTGAGGGTTTGTAAGAACAGGTTGGACAAACATCTGTCAAGAAAGGTTTAAGTTGAGCTGATTTTGCCTGGCGGCAGGTGTTGCTCTATCTGCACGACCTCTCCGGGTCCCTCCAGTCTTATGCTCAGTGATCCTGCGATGCTTCTGCTTTTTTCTCATCAGAAATGTCAGGCCCGCTCTTCTGTCCCTCTGCCAGAGTCGTTGCCTCTGCAAAACAGGTTTATGAGCTTCATCTTCACTGGGGGGTGACAGAATGGTAATTCTTAATAATTTTCTCCTACATTTTAAATAGCTGCTACATACACAGAGGGATATATATGTATCTACCCACACAAATAGGCAAAAAGTAAGATTTGAAAAGGCAAAGAATAAAAATCATTGCCCATCCTATCTATTTTCTCTATTCACCTTGTATTTCTGCTGTCCCAGTCATATCAGTCCCCCCCAAAATCTTCCAGGATGACAAATACGCAGATGTGAGACTAACCCCACCCTGAGGTGCATCCAGGGTAAGGAGAAGGTAAAAGAGGGAGACGTACACACTGATGCTGTTCTGTGTTTTGCTTTTGCAGTTGCCTTTTAAAGGCAGCTCAGGTGTCCCGGGGGTTTTACTGCGACCTCAGGCATCTACATTCATATTTATTTTCCCTGGCGCTTTGTCCCTGCAGCCCAACCCAAAGTATTCCATGATTCTGTGATCTGCGGCCTTGGGGAATCACGCACTAGAGGCTTTGTAAATACCTGTGGGATTCTGTTTCAGCGGCATCGCTTTTCCCAACCACTGCCAAGCTAAGGGAGACGGGAACGCGGAAGCCAACGCTCCTCCCTCCCCAGGTGCTACTTGGCTATTTTACCCTCTGTGTTTCTGAGCCGGTCGCCGAGGAAGACAGCGAGGTCCTGTGCCGGGCAGGGTAATACCTCACCCCCACTTCCAGCGGGCACGGGGGAGATCTGCTAGCTGCCGAAAGTGGGAAGAGCGGCTCCAAACACCACCTCAGGCAGCGATGCTTGATATCAGGAGCTGTACATAGCCAGTTCTGGCGTTTTGCTGCTCATCTGCAAAGTCTAGACAAGCTGGAAAAAAAGAATAAGTCAGATGTCCGCATGGCTAGCGTGACAAAAAGAAACCAGTTTTCCCCTAGTTTTGCTATAGAAAAGAGCTGCTGTTAACAGCAGAGGGTGAGGACCCAGGTTACGGCCGGGTGAGCCGAGGGACGTGCTTGAGGAACAGCGACAATGGCAGGAGCGGGCAGCAGCCGCCTCTGCAGAACAGCCCTGCCTCTTGCGCCGGGCTCCCTTTCTCCACTGGCTGTCACAGGGAGGGACCCGCTGGCTTAGAAATTCTTTTCAAAGTCTGGCGCTTGCATTTCTTGAGAGAAATTCGGCACCTGGTTCAGCTCATCCATTATTCCTTCCAGCTGCTTTTTGCCATGTCAGGGCCAGAGCATTGAGCGGGCTGAATTTATCCCCCGAGCACAAGCTGAGTTAAAGGGACAACTTGCCCATTTCTTTTCTCACCCAGCCATTGACTCAGCCCAACATCTGCTCTCTTATTAACCTCCTCTGGCCTCAAAGCACTAATGATCTTTTGTCACTCAAAGCATTACTAAAGCATTTAGCATTATATCAGCAACAACAGAGTTATTTGAAGACGAGAAAACCCTCCCACTTTGGTACGCTCCTTTTGCTGTGGTGTAATTTGATTTGTGCGTTAAAATCCAAAGGGACGGGAATACCCCGGATAGCTCAGCAGTAGCGCAGGCATCTCTGTCACCAGAAACCGATAATCAAAGGAGGTAAATCAAAGTGCCTTCTCCCTAAAAATCGTTTTCCATGCGCTCACATCAAGAAGCCCGGTTCTTTTAGTTAACCTTCCCTGCTATGCTCTCGGGAATTACCTCAAACGCTGCAAGATTAATTGCTTTGATTTGTTCGGTTGGGGTTTTTTTT
>VZTV01029490.1:0-20240 GCA_013400875.1 Anhinga rufa
CCAACCCGCTTTCGGGATAACAGATGGAGTGAAATTATGGCTGATTACTAATAATACAATAAGAATATACTATTAACAGTACTCAGTTCAATACATTATGTAGAGCTGAAATTTTGTACATGTATTCTGGACACAGAAATGTCACACTGAAACTTATCACACAACTCAGAACAAGGGGCACTATTATACTGCAGGCATGAGCCATGGCTTAAATTACCAACATATAATATAGCTCTGTATGTTGATTGATTCCCTTCTCATTTCTACAGATCACCTATATAGCTGTGAGCAGGGGGAAGAAGAGATTTACCTACAACTCCTATTAAAGCTAATGTTTAATTTAGAATCCAAATCATAGCAATAAGTGAATAAAAGACTGATGTGAAACAACAGTCCACATCTGCAAAGAATGCATACCTCAAATATCCAATTTGTACCAGAATTGAGGATTTTTTTTAATACAGCTTTGGGGAAAAAGTCAAGCACAACAGGGTATAAATGCCCCAAAGGAAAAAGGAAGGCATTTAACCACCCCCTGTCTCACCTTGTTCAATACGAGTGGCCAGATACAACATTTCTCCCTGAGCAGCCAGCTGATGAACTGATAAAGCTGCAAAAAGGGAAACAAAAGCATGTGTTACACCAGTTTTCATCCTGCCCTATTTGGAGCTGGGCATAACATGTCCATTGGCTTGAGCAGTACAGAACTTGGATTTGGGAGTGTAGATAGGTTTCACCTTATACTCTGAACTGGAATCACTACCTTAAAAACGTAAAAGTTTCCAAAGAGTTTCATAGGTTTACGTAATTTTTTAACCAACATATAAAACATACTAGAAAGCAAAGATACCTCCTACACTGACTCTTTACAAGGCAACATGACCTCTTCTTGGCTGCTTGGTCAGCAACCCAAGATCACATTTGTCAAATGAAAATAAGCATCTTTTGATAAATTAAGGCTGTGTAGTTTAAAAATTACATCTAAGAGATCACATGCCGTCAGGAGACCTGTCATGCTGCTCAATAAAGCCTGTAGCATGACTCTCACTCACTACAATGTAGAATAGATCAGACATCACAAAACTATAAACAACATGACATCTACAGGGAAAAAAATGGTTTGTGGGCTTTGGGGTTTTTTATATATTTTTTATTTTCCATTAAAAGTACCAAGCATTAAAAGCAGAATAATTCCTAAGGGACTATGAAGAAAAAAATCTCATCCCACAGTAAACTCTGCTCACGTGCACGGTTTTGATCATTACAACTTGGAGCAGGTCTGAAAGTTGCACAGGAGGGAATATATAATACATTATCCACATTATATCATAACAAAATTAGCTAATGATTACGCAACATGTAAACGTTCACTGTCCTCTTCCTATTCACTACATGAAAGTTTCATCATTTTTCAGAAAGACTGCGTATTTCGTTCAAAGGCCTATGTTGCAGCTCCAGATTAATTTTTCCCATGCAAACAGCCTTCTTTTTTTAAACATTGGACTTACAGTTTATAGAGGAAATAATTTATAGATCAAGTTACAGAGAATTTATAAAGAAATTTAGAAAGAATTTGTAAAGAAAATGCTTGACAATTAAGAATAACAAAACCCCTTAACTAATACTACCATCTTGACTTTCAAGGTCCAAAACAATCATGACATTTGCAGTGGTCTCTAGCACTTACCAATCATCAAATTTTAATAGATTTTACAAGATGCACAAATTCTGAAAACAAGTATATGAAGCACATTAACTTAAAGCTGAGGAAGGATCAGAAAAATCTTTATCTATATTTTTTAAATCAAGAATTGGATCCTTTCTTGAAAATATGCTTCAGTCATTAATTCAATACAGCAGGTGGCTTACTATTTTATGGTTGGAACCATGTGAAATTAGACAAGGCTATCTCAATATTTTCTTTCTATATCAAGGTTCACTACAACACCAAAGAAAAAAATCAGAAAGATCTGTCAAGCATCTAACATACAGTTCACAAAATAATTATTAAGACAGAAGGATACTTACAGTTTACAAGCAGAGGTGTTGTAGAGACTTCATTTCCCCTGTGTTTGTTAGTTAGGGTAGTTGATTGTTTTATTGGCGAGAAATGCTTAGTAGTTGACGGAGTATAAACATGTCTTACTTGGATACCAGGGGAAGGAGAAGTGTGGATGTTGCATTCAGCTACATTGAAGAGAGAAAACAGACAGGATTCTAGTACTAGTAAGAGCATTAAAAGAAGGCCACAGATTCTAAGTCAAACTAGAAAGCACCAGTATCCCAAGATCTTTAAAACTCATGTTAAGTAAGCTCTGTGACATGTGCTTTTTCCACTGTGCATTGTGAGAGTTGAATAAAGAGCATTATTAATTTCTGGAATAAAACAATGCTGCTACCCCACAGGTTCAGTATGGCGTGATGTCATCCAGAGAAAGGCTGTTGTCTAAATGAGGTAATCCTTTGTCTAGATTTTCAACATGCCTGGCATGGATTTATCAGGTAGGATGGCTCCATGTAGCCTGTCATACCGTCACTTATGCTCTCCAGGGCAATAACATGATGCAGCTCTGGTCAGCCATGTAGTCAGGTAACTGCTTAGCTCACCCCTTTGCCCACTCTCTAAGTAGTCCCTTGTATGCACGTAGATGACCTTCACTAATTTTCTTCACCAGGACTTTTTCCACCCCTGTTGGATAAAATTGTACCTGCATTATGAATGTCTTATGAATACTCATCCAGCAGGAAGAGAGATATTCCACAATAACTTATGCAAAATGCAACAGCAGGTCACCACTTGGAATTCAAGAAGTCATTCAGTGCTGCTGTGTTCATTTGTACTAACTTTTCTAGCTTTCTATCAGAATCTATCGGCATTTTATTGCAAAATATGTACATTATCTTGGCTTCTAATTCTCAAAAGTAGATTTTGAGAAGTAGCTGAGGAGCCAAATAATTTTTAAGAAGCTAACTGATTAAATATTGGAAAAAGCATACTGAAGGCTTAAACTCCATTATTGGCTAAACTGATTTGACACCCGTGTGCACCAGTAATTAATGACTGGAAGCTAATTAACATGCACTCTGAATTCACTCCATAGAGAACTTCATGATCATAAACCCAAGTACATATTCGGGTAGAGAACCAATAAAAAGTAGAGGGTAACAGCATGAAAATGAAAATTACATTTTGTTTGCCAGTCAGATAGCTACAGATGATGTGATCAAATTAAGAGACCTACCAGGGATTTTTGACCTGCGGTCCCTGGATCCGCAGGGCTACTTCTAAGGGGTTCACAAATGTTACCTAAGAAAACCAACCCTATCACTGATGGGTCTAAATTTGCCGTTCAGGTCTGCAGCTCCACTAGTAAGCACTTAGGGCCTGCAAATCAAAAAAGTTTGAAAATTACAATGGCTGAACTGCAGCCAAACAATACAAATCAAGAGAAATCATCAAAATCCACAATAGGTCTGTGTTTGTATTTGTTATAGGAAATAGGTCAAATTCAACCTCATGAAGAGATACATTATGAACAGTCTGAAATATTACAGCGAGCACTGGAAACCACCAAGGGAAGTAGACTGAAGTCCTAATTCTGTGGTCCATTAATATGCTCAGCCATGAAAAAGCACAGATCAATTCAATGAAACTGCCCAGCAATGGCTGGAGATTAGATGCAGGGATCCAGAATCGCAGCAACATTTGCTTTCAAGTAGTGTGTGAAGCTGAACTGGTGAGCCAATCGCTACAACTATGGGCTTTGTACAGCCATATTGATAAAACAAAGTCAACCGCGTGACCTATGTTGTTTTGACATTGTACTAGTGAAAAGATAGAATGTGCTGCAGTTGAAATGATCATATAGTGCTTTCAGCAGTGTTCTGTCAAGACACATATATTCAACAATGTGTACATGTTGTAGGACATGCTACACAAAAGAAGTAAGCTTTTTTTCATAATCAGCATCAGCTCTTATTAAATTACACTAGAGACTTTTTGTGCCACTACTTTTTCAATTAAAAAATAATTTAAAATGTGGTTTACAAAATAATCTTGGGGGAAATTAATTAAGACACTTGTAAGGCAGATGCTTTTTAAAAAAAAACAACGAAACAAACAAAAAACCCAAACAACCTAACAGCTTAAGAGGATGACATAGTCCACACATATCAATTTGTACCATAAAGCTCAACCTTTAAATAAGACAGATGCCACTTCAAGGTCAGAGTTAACTTGGTCTTGAATATTTTTACTGTCCTCTTCATTCAAAGATTTCACAAATCGCGAGCAGACATTCATATCAAATCTATTGGGCAAAATGAATTTCATTCCCATGGTGACACTCTGAGCTGGGCCTTCCTCTGTGCTAGAGTCAAGCTGATGCTCCACTTTAATGTCTGGCATGGGCGGAAGGCTGTAGCCAGCGGGACATTCCTCTACAATTAACTGGGCCCCAGCATCTAAGTTTGTTGAAGTTGCCATGGCCTCAGTTATGTAATGGTTTTATGCGAAATGTTTCTTCATAGTTTCTAGCCAAAAGCAGTTCCAGCCAGCCGAGCTGTATCTGAAGAAATCCAGATGTTTGATTCACCTGCAAATGAACACATGTAGCAGAGGTTAACTGCATTCTGGTGAAGTAATGTGTAAAAATACACCAAACTCAGCTTCATTTAATCTTATGGCATTTGGTTTTGATAGTCAAGCCCTGGTGAAATATCAATCTCACTGCTGTCACAAGCTATTGATCAAATCCTCTATTTTATCACACGGATATTTAAGCCAAAATCTGTAGTGAAGCCAGTAGGAGTTTCATTTAAGTGACATTTCAGAATATTAGTCTGGTAGCAAAAAAAAACAACCAAGCAAACCCCACCACAACCAACCACGTTTATACCACGACAGGAACAAGCTATAGCAAGATGACTTTATTGCCTAAAAACATTAGACTTGAAGGAAGAGTTAAAGTGACCTGACATCCCTTCATGACTACAGGTCTTTTCCTAACCCGAACAAAATGAACGGCTTCTGCCGTACGCACAGGATGGACCCCCTCTGAGGCTGACCACGACAACACATCCCCGAGCACCGGGGCTTGCCGACAGCGCCGCGGGACGCCCTAACGCCGGCCTGGCGCCTGACGGGCAGCCCTCCCCCCGCGCCGCCGCCGCCGCCGCCCGGCCGGCCTCACCTCGGCGCCCCGGTCCGGCCGCTGACGGGGAAGGGGGACGTGACGTCCTACCGCGAGCGGCAGACGGAAGTGACGCTCCCCACCGCGGTGGCGATTNCGCCGCTCCGCGAGAGGCGCCGCGCAGGCAGGCCTGCCCCCGCCTCGCCCGGCGGGCCCCGCGCCGGCGCAGCCATGGCCTCCTACAAACCGGTGGTGGTCCCGGCGCACCCCAGGCTCGGGGAGAGGATCACGCAGGACACGGTGTACTGGCAGGGCTACAAGGTGGGAGGCGGCCCCGCGCGGGGCGGGGGCTGCGGGCGGGGGGCCGGGGCTTCTCCCGCCGCCTCTTGGGCTCTCGGCCAGAAGCGGTGCTTTAGTACCGCCCGGAATCACGTTAAACGGCTTCCCGGGAAGCGAGGCCCGTTTGTGCCCCGAACTGGCCCAACAGACGTAGTTACTGTGCTAGAATTTTTTTTTTTTTAACTGCTTTCATGGGACTAATCAAACTTTTTAAACTTGCGTGAGGGAATAAAGTTCGTTTTTCCTCAAACACATAATTAATGGGTCACTTGTAATGCCTGAATTGGAGAAAAAAACGATAAGAGCAGAGGTAGCCTGGCAGAAGAGAAACTCAGTAAATTGTATTTAAAAGATAATGTGGCTCTGAATGGAATTTTGAGCTCTCTGAGGAGGAGTAGGTTTTGTTTTGCTGTTTTCATTTTCGATGGTGTGCTTGTATGCTTTTAATGATCTTTATCGCAATTTTTTTAGACACCTGTTCAGATAAAGGAATTTGGTGCAGTAAATAAAATTGATTTCTCTCCGGTTCCTCCGTATAACTATGCTGTCACAGCCTCCTCAAGGGTAAGTGGCTTTTCTGAGTTTTTTATGTTCTTGTCCTTTAGTTGGTATCACGTGAGTGAACTTAATGTGTTCTTGCTTTGCTAGATCCACATTTATGGCCATTACTCTCAGGAACCAATCAAGACATTTTCTCGCTTCAAAGATGCTGCTTATTGTGCCACATACAGAGATGATGGCAATCTGCTGGTTGCTGGCAGCGAGGAAGGTAGCATTCGCCTCTTTGACATTAGTGGAAAAGCACCACTGAGGCAATTTGATGGTCATACTAAGTAAGACAGTGTTGTTTTTTCCTTTGTGTGCGTAAACTTGTTTGGTGTATTTACGTACGTCTGCTTTGCATGTTGCTGAAAATCTGAATAATGTTGATCTATGTTGCTTGCAACAGTCTCACATAGGTCTTACTGAAAAGTAGATTTTAAAATTTCATTCAGAATTGGAGTGACTTTTTAAAAAATTCTAAATATAAATTGAGTACAAGGAAGAATAAATCCATATTCTAATTCAGGTAGGTGTCAGTTAATAGGTTGTGTAGACATAATCTTGTGACTACATGGTGCTGTTAAGCATGTTCTATTTGATGCTGGCAGGAAAAGAGTTCTAAAAAGTGGCTGAACAAAAGCAGTGAAGAAATACACCAGGAAGAGCAGGAATCCCTTAAAACAACAAAACAGAAAAAAGTGCACGATGGTGGGGTGGGGTTGTGGTGGTGGTGGAGTTAGAAGAGAAATTCTGATGTACCGGTGAGGGCAAGACAATGATAATGCTTGAACAGATTGCTGTGCTGTGGAAGACCAATACGTGCTTTATCTACCTAGAAAGACAACAACAAACTCACTTTCACAGGAAAGCTCACAGGCAGACCTTGACAGTATCTCTGAGGTCTGTAGTTGTAGACTGGGTATTATCTTATGTCCTCATCACTAGGTTAACTGTAATAAGTTTAGGGTATCTGTGTTTTCTGTCAAAGTCATTCTGTTGGTATGTTACAATGATAATATAGATTTAAATAGCAATTTTAAAGGACAAGAAGACTCTCCAACTCAAGTCACACTGAAAACTCACAGATTTTTTTCTAAAGGACAGCGCTAGTACATGGACCTCTAAGTAACAATGAAGAATTTACAACTTCTGAATGAGCATCTAGTAGACCTGTTGTCAAGGTTTTAGCTAGGATAGAGTTAATTTTCTTCTCTGTAGCTGGTACAGTTCAGTGTTTTTGACTTAGTGTGAGAATAATACTGATAACACACTGATGTTTTAGTTGTTGCTAGGTAGTGCTGAACTAGTCAAGGACTTTTCCAGCCTCTCATGCTCTGCCGGGTGCAGAAGAAGCCGGGAGGGGACGGGGCACAGCCAAGGGAGCTGATCCAAACTGGCCAAAGGGATATTCCATATCATATGACGTCATGCCCAATATATTAACTGGGGGGAGTTGGCTGGGGGAGGCAGCAGCAATCGTGGCTCGGGAACCAGCAGCGTTGGTTGGTGGGTGGTGAGCGGTTGCACCACTTATGGGTGTTTTGTTGTTTTTTTTCTTTTTGGTCTTAATTTCTCTCTCTCATTATTTTCCTTTTTATTATATAAAAAAGGCTGTCGTGGTTTAGCCCCAGTCAGCAGCTAAGCACCATGCAGCTGCTTGCTCACTCCTTCCACCTCTGTGGGATGGGGGAGAGAATTGGAAGAGCAAAAGGAAGAAAACTCATGGGTTGAGATAAGAACAGTTTAATAATTAAAATAAAATAGTGATGATGATGATGATGATAATAATAATAATATCATAAAAAGGAAAATAACAAGAGAGAAATGAAGCCCAAGAAAGAAAAGAAAAGAAACAAAACAAAACAAAACAAAACACCAAAAACCCCACAAGTGATGCAACCAGTCACCACCTGCTGACTGATGCTGCCGGTTCCTGAGCCGCGATTGCTGCCTTCTCCGGCCAACTGCCCCCAGTTAATATACTGGGCATGATGTCATATGATATGGAATATCCCTTTGGCCAGTTTGGATCAGCTCCCTTGGCTGTGGCCCTTCCCCTCCTGGCTTCTTCTGCACCTGGCAGAGCATGAGAGGCTGGAAAAGTCCTTGACTAGTTCAGCACTACCTAGCAACAACTAAAACATCAGTGTGTTATTGGTATTATTCTCATACTAAGTCCAAAACACAGCACTGTACCAGCTACAGAGAAGAAAATTAACTCTTATCCCAGCTAAAACCATGACACCTGTAAAACCTTTAAGGCAGATCATATCAGTGCTTCGTTAAGCATCTGTCAGCATGAGCCTATGAGGCTTTGTAACTTCCAACAGTAAATACTTTGTACTTTTAAGTTAGAGAATACTTTAATAAGCTCTTCGTACAGACTAACTGTTCTAGAAACAAGTATATATAACAAGTATGTATTTTAACGTGTGGACTTCATTTTCTAGACCTGTTCATGTAGTGGGCTTCCTGTCTGATAAATACCGAGTATTTTCTGGTGGTGATGATTATTCATCAAATCTGTGGGATATTCCAAGTGCTACAGAAATAGTCTCATACAGTGAGCACAATGACTACGTGAGATGTGGCTGTGCAAGTAAAGTGAATGCTGATGTCTTTATAACAGGTTTGACTTCCTTTTTTATGTATGATTCTTTTGTATTGAATTGAAGAAAAATGCAGGAAGATAGTTTTTGATACAGTAGGGTGTTTATTATATTTTGAACATGGAAGATCTGTCTTCCTGCTCAGTGCCTACTTTGTTTCCTTTTTGGTTGCTTTTTAAGCTTGGCACTGATGTTTGTAGGGAAGCTCTGAGCCAACTAATTTTTAAAATCTTTTTGCTTTAGCCTGTTAGGGTTAATGGGACTGTTCTGATTGGCCTTTGAAAGTTTTAAGAAAATCCTGTGAATATATCCTTTAGTTGGTGTTGACTGAAGTGTTTTACCAGGTTTCTGGAGGAGGACACTAGTTCCATTGTAGTTGGTACAGCCCCACACAGGCAGACTCAAAAATGAAAGGTCATGAGAGCAGTTGTTTGAAACCAGTTCCTTTTGGTTTTCCTAGCACTATCTTTCTGTTAATCTGTGGTAAATTGCTGTGAAAAAACAGTGTTCAGGAGGCACAAGAGACTAGGTTTCATCACGTTGACTGGTATTTACTGTTATAAATACACTTGATTAATGGAAGGGAAATAAAATTAAGACTTAAACTACTTTTAAGGCCTGACATGTTGCTAGGGCTAGAATTAGAAGACTTACGTTGCCTGAAGGCTGTAAGTTAACTAGGGTAAACCATAAGGTGTTCTAAGTGTATGGTTTAAAACTTTCCATTTGGCAGGAGCTCCTTTAGATTGTAGGACATGGCTGTTTTAGTTTATGAAATAATAGAAATAATGAAACTGAAGTTATTTACGGTGTTGTTTGTAGGTTCCTATGATCACACTGTGAAACTCTTTGATGCACGAACAAAAAGTAGTGTCATGACAATAGAACATGGCCAGCCTGTGGAGAGTGTGCTTCTGTTCCCTTCTGGTGGGCTTCTGGTATCTGCAGGTACTTCAATAAAATAAAATTTATTTTTTGTGGCCCTAATTTGGGAATTATTTCAGCTGCTTCTCTATTGTGTAGTGTTTTCACTTGGTAATGAAGTGGTAAGTGATGTAACAGCTGGATTTCTCAAAGATCTTCTTTTAGAATCTGTGTTGATCTGGAGGGTGAAGGTAGGGGCTTTTTGTCTCTGATTTGATTTTCTTGTAGTTGGTCCAACAGAAAAAGACATTTTCAGTGACATGATACAGACTTTAATTAGCCCAGTGCTAAAGTGGAGGAATGAACATACTTAAGAAATTTTGAAAAGATGGGACTGTATCTTTGTCTTAATGATGACAAAGTTTTTTTTAGTCTCTTCTTGCCATTGCATCAGAAGTCCTGTAACCCAGTGGTATCTAGATAATTTTTGGTGAGGAGTATGTTGAATCATTCAGCTGTGCCTGCAGAATGACCTAAAAAAGAGCAGGATTGTAGTGTGTCTAGTCCCAGGAGATAGTCATAATGGATGGGGGCGGTGAGTAGGTACAGAAAACTCTTGTGTTACGAAGGAGGCACTTTATTAGTCTCTGAAAACTTCTCCACAGAAGCATAAATGTGTACGTATGTCAAACTGTTTTGTGTGCTTCCTTTTCACAGGAGGTCGATACGTCAAAGTTTGGGATGTACTAAAAGGTGGACAATTACTAGTTTCACTTAAAAATCACCATAAAACTGTAACTTGTTTATGCCTGAACAGCTCTGGGCAAAGGTTATTGTCAGGATCCCTGGACAGGTTAGTATATTTTGTGACTTTGTTGTGATTAAAATTCTTTAGGACTTTTTTCCTTTGAAAGTTATTATACATTAGTGTGAATCTGTGCATGTTTGTTGGGCTTAAACAGTTCTGTTAGAGATACAACTTAATTGAAAGCATGTCTTGGGGCCAAGGTACATGCTGCAATATACACCAACCTTTTCCTCTTACTAGTCTGAATGTCAGTAAGGGTTGCATGTGCCGCTTGGGCATGTGTGGGGGGAACTTCTGAGTAAGCATTCATTTTTCTTAATCTCTAAACTGACCTTTTCAAGTCTCTGTAAAGTATCTATTTTTAACTTTAATACAGTTTAAATAAGTGAAAGTGTATTAGTATACAACTTCAAAAAGTCTGGGTTTTGTGTCTCTGCGCTGTTGCTTTTTACCAAGGTGCACAAGTAAAATAAGTCCTTCTTGCTTTTTTTGTCTGTTTGGGTTGAGTTGCTGAGTACCGGTACTCAATCGGTTGTCTCCGAGACACTAGAATTATGAAGTGGTCTGAAATGACAGTGGTCTGTTCTCTTGCTCCCTCCCTCCCTCCTGTACTTCCTAGGCTTCCTCAGGCCTTATACTTAGAAAGCATAATCTGAAGGATCACACTAGCTGTGCAGCTGTTTGTCATGCGGTACTCACAGCACTAAGGTTCATACTTCTTGTAAGATAATGTCTTATTTTCCCGTTTGTTAAATATATCCTATCTTCAACCAAATCATTAAAGAGCAACCAGATACAAGAATATCTGTGGATTTACTTCCAGAAATTGTTAATGCATCTTATACTTAAAATTTAAGAACAAATTTGAAAAAATGCTGTCTTAGTGTTTCCTAATAAGCATTGCTGAAGTCAGATAGTCACTACATCTGTCTTCAATTTCTAATTCTGCCTAGCCTCTTTTTTCTTTTTTTTTGAAACCTTTGTTCTTTCTTGACTTTTGTGTTATCTTTTAACAGAACCTTTCTGTTGCAGGAGAGGTAATAACTAAGAAGCTCAGTGGTAGTCTGAAGAATGCTCTGTATAAATACCCAGTTTCCTTAAATGATCTATAGAAGTTGGGAGTGATAAAATTCCTGTAAAGTGTCTGCAATAAGGCATTAGTAATGAGGTTTTAATCATTACTCTTCTGTATAGGCATGTGAAGATTTACAGTACTACTTCCTACAAAGTAGTCCACAGCTTTAACTATGCAACATCCATCCTCAGTCTTGCGCTGTCGGTAAGTACATTAGAAATCTTTCTAGGCAAGGTAATTACTGCTACCTTTTACGTTACTGAAGTAATTCATTTTTGCTTTCATTGCTATTTGGTGTTTCAGGAGAATGCTGTACATGCAGAGTAGGGTGACTGAGTATATTCCTCCTGAGTAAAAAATGCATTAAGAGGTTTTAAACATAATACATTCAGATACCAGCTGTTACCTGATAAGATCCGTACAAAATTGTGTGTTTATCGTAGGAGTTCAGTTTACAAGGGAAATCCTTTGACTTTAAGAAGAATGTACTCATCTTTTGCCTTTCAGGAGCCTTGTGAGTCCTCTTATGTGGCCGTGATAAAAGAAAAAAAATAGTTCATTTGTTGAGATATTTAGAATAGGGTGAACTTGTCTTAAAAAGTTGTTGATGTCAGGTTGGTCTAAGGAAGAAGAGAGGAGGAGGACATGAGGTATGGGCAGAAACAAACTTGTTTGCCAAGGCATGTGTCTTTACTGTCTTGGAAACAAAAAACAAAGACTCTCATTTCTCTGAAACATTTGAGGTCCAATGGATAAGTGACCTGCTGGCCAGAAATTTGGAGGCTAGCACCACTTTTTAAAACAATGCTGTTATGTAGTCACCCTCTTAAGTAGCCTCTGAAGGATGTGTAAAAGGGACTGCAAAGGATCTTTACAACCTTTGCTACTTTACTGTTGCCATGCTCTTCTGGAACCTAGGGGGCGGTATGTGTGGAGGGGGTGTCCTCCTTTCCTCATTTCCTGCCTTGCTCCTATGGGAGCTAGAGCTAAGTGAGTTTTGAATTATTTTGGTTGGGGTGAAGAGTACAGAAGCAAAAAAACCCCATATCCTTAAAGCATCTACAGCAGCTACAGAACATGCAATACTTGTAGTTTGGTATCTCTAGAGCTGTGTATATATCTTTTGAAACATAATCTTTTGTTTCCTGTTGACTGAAACCCTTGAGTTTTAAATGCTCATATGAGAACATAAGACAGGTTCTACCGGGTCAAACCAAAGGCTGGTCTAATTCCAGACACTGCTTCCAACTATAGCCATAAGTAGATGTGTCTGGAAAACCTAAAACAGCGGAAGTGTGTATGATAAGTTCTCTGATAGTCTCCCAAACTCCATTCTTATTTTCAGATGAGACATTAGCTCATCAAGAGTGGAGTTTTTGTGTAATTCAAAGAATTTCTCTTGCATAAACCTGCTCAGTCTCTTGAGCTTGGACAAACTTTTAGCCTTTGGAGATCCACATTTCTTCTACTTTTTTTTTTTGTGAAAAATTGCCTTCTTTCGTTCCATTTGAACCTTCATTAGTTTCATTTGATGCCCCTAAATGAGACATTTGTTCTCCATCCATACCTGTCATAATTCTGTAGGCTTTTATCATATTCCTCCTCAGTTGTCTTTTTTCCCATGCTGAAGAGTTGTCTCAAATGAAGCCAATCTCTGATTCTCCTTGAGTTTTTTTTGGTTCTTTGATTCTGAATCTGCTATTGTTTTTTGAGAATGACTCACATAGGATTTAATATGTGGGTAAACAGTGAATTTAGTCAGTGACACAATAACTTTCTAGTTTGTGTTTCTTCTATAGTAATTCCCAACACTTTTTTTTTCTTACCAGCAGTTGAGCATTCAGCTAATGTTTAATGTTTTCATAGAATTATCTGTTAATAGCAACATGTCAGAACTCACTATTTTATATGTGAAATAAGTGCTTTTCTCCAGTGCATAATTTAAAATTATAATCTTCAGCATCAAATACACGCAACCTTTGTTATGTAGGTGAAGTTTATACCAGTGACTGGTATTTTGAGCAACTTTCACTTGTTTCTCAAAATCCTGCTGTTCTATGATAGCTTTCTTATAGGTGGTGGTCATGGCTGCTATATGGCATGTAATAGCCAAAGGCAGTTGTACACCGTTGAAAAAAACCTGCAACCTGTCATAGATTATACTTACAGAACGATATTAATACATATTCTAGCTTGCTTCCCTAGTCAGGCTGTAGTCCCTCTAGGTATTTGTTAAAGGTTTATCAGATTGATAATGTTGCTTATAATCAATAGCCTTGAAGCTGTCCCTGTTATGAACAAGGTGTTTGACCACAGGACCTCATAGAGGTGCCTTTCAACTTCAGTTATTCTGTGATTCTGTGATTAGAGCCTCATCATGAAACATAAAAATTTTAAAACCTGCACAGTAGAGCATGCATCATCAAATAAAAAACTGGGTTCCTAACTCTGTGACTTCTTCATTTTAGCCTGAAGATGAAACCATAGTCGTAGGCATGACCAATGGGGTGCTAAATGTTAAACACAGAAAACCTGAAGAAAGGAAAGAAAAGTCTCAAAAGAAGAGACAACCAGCATATAGAACCTATGTGAAAGGAAGAACTTACATGCCAAAACAGGTATAGAGGGGTGAGAAAATGTATACCGAAGCAATCCTCAAAATTTCTTTTATTTTTCTGGTGTGTGCTAAGTAGAAGAAAGGGAAGGCAGGGAAGATACAAAAACATAAAAGCTTGTTCATGGTAATACTTCTAATCCAGTGGGTGTATCTCTGTCTTATTCTGAATTCATCTTTCAATTTTAGGAAGATTTCTGTGTCAGTAAACCTGTAAAACGTGTTTTGAGGAAATACGACAAGCTGCTGAAGAGCTTTCACTCTTCCAAGGCTCTTGATGCAGTACTGGAGGTGAGGCATTGGTTTTTGTCTCATCAGAGTTGTGTGCTCTGATCTGACGTGGATTTTTTCTGTATGTCAAACTAATTTTATTTCAATGTATAACTAGAAAGGAATCAAACTTCTGTGGGTTCCATTTTCGTTTTGCTGATATCAGCCCTGTTTTGTGGGTAAAGATGTTGCTTTGGTACTAAGCTTTTTTTTATATATGTCCAGCCACCCATCAGGCTTTATACTCCTGAAGTTACAGTTGCAGTCATGCAGGAGCTACATCGCAGAGGAACGCTGAGGAGTGCACTTGCAGGCCGAGATGAGAAGCAGATTAATCTCCTTCTTACCTTTGTGGCAAGGTATTATTTTAACCTGAGTTCTCTCTGACTATTTTGAGACTTGTTATTTCTTAGTAGCTTTTGCCACAGAGTCTCAACATATCACAGGTGTAACACTGGTACTCTTGAAATCTCACATGCCTTCTGCTTTCTGATATCAAGGTCTGGGATTTCATGCATAGTAGTGAACTAGTTTACCTGTTAGCACAGAAAATTTTTGCTTATAGTATCATAGAGTATATTTCACTTAGCCAGACTATTTTTGCATGTCTATTAATATTTTCTGTCTCCTCAATGAAACTCATGTCTTCATGTACCTGAGGCTTTTGCCAGTCCTCCAACCCCCACTGCCTTCCTGAGAGGAGTATGGTAAATATCACATGTAGCTTTTTTTGACTCACATCTGACTGCTGTTCTGTGATGTGTCTTCATGAAGAAAAGACTGTCTGTATGCCTGTATGAGAAAGCTGCTGGTTGGTGGGAGAAGTGCAGTTGGCAAAACCAGTAAAATTGGGATGTCTTGTAATTTTTGCAGGCGTGTGATTGAGCCTAGGTTTACTCCTGTACTGGTCACTGTTGCAGATATGATCACAGGTAAGTACAACGCAAAAAAGATTCTTAAAGCCATATAGCTAGCTTGGAAATAAGGTAAAAAGTGCTAAATTTTTAAGAAACCAAACCTTTATGGGTTTGTTTATAAGTATGAACCCAGTGTCAGGAAAAGGATCCAAAAAGAGATATTGCCAGATATCAGTATTGCCAGTCAGTATCTGATTTGCACCAGCTTCTGGAAGCTCCTCATGGTCTCTAAGGTCTCTTTGATACTTCATGTCTCTATAGTTGTGTAGTACAAGTGAATTCCTCTTCTTCAGTGAGGTAAAAATAGTATTTGAGGTTGTAAAAACTTATGTTTCTGTTAGTTTGACTTACTGTTACTATGAGTACATACCAATAATTAACACTGTTTTCAGAACACTGTTAAAGTTGTCTTATTTGTCCACAATGTTGGACTTGTGCCAGGCTCCTTAAATGCATCTCTGACTAGCTAATATAATTGTCCTGTTTTTATAAAAATGTGGATTCTTAAGTGACTTTTTTCTCTGCAGACATTTATCAGCCTGTGGTTGGGCAGTCAGCGATTGTTGATAGACAATTCTTGAGACTCCAGGAAGCCATAGGAAAAGAGATCGACTATCAAGAGGAACTACTAGAAGTTTTGGGAATGATGGATACGCTATTTGCTACTTTTACTAAGAAAAGAGCTACTTATCTAGAAGAGAACAAAAGTAATGGTCTTAGACCATTGGAAGAAGTATGAATGACTTGCAACTATCATAACAAATTGTCACAAAAATAATGTGGACTTGAAATACACAGCCGGTTCTCCTGGTAACATTTTATAATAGTGACTTTCAGAATAAGCCCTGTTGAAGATTTGTCTTCCAAACTGTTTTTGAATAGCTTTGAACTACTGGAGACAGAGAAAGAAGGACGATCTTCCATGCAATATTTTTCAAGCAATGAATTTTAAAGTTTTATTCCAAAATTATGTAACTTTTAAAAAATGTTTTGAGCATCCAGTACCAAGTCATTATTTTATTTAGAGAAACATTCAACACTTTTCAGATTTATTTACCAGAAAACAATTGAGTCTAATTTTAATGTATCATTGTCCTTATTTAAGGTTAATATTCCATCTCACCTATATGGACATTGGAATAAAACCATGTATGCATTTGATAAAACTTGACTACATTGTGTTTTCTGTCCCTGTTTCATCTCCATTTCAGACATCCACGAATTCACAGGAAACAGCAAAATGACTCAAGAAAACAAGTGCATGTTGGTTTTTTGTTTTGTTTAGTGCAACAGAAGAAATAGGCTTATGTATATTGAAAATTATGTTAGTTTCATTTTTTAAAGAGTGCGTATACGTTTATGAATTATTCTCTAGAAAATAGGTAATTCTTACTTCTAAAGATAAAATAGTTCCAATTAAATTAATGTAGTGAGCAAGTAAACTGCACACCAGTGCAAAAATCCTCATTTAAGTAATAGAACTCAATTTTTGTGTAATTCTATCGCTTCCAGTGTACAGTAGATGCAATTTGAGTCTACATTGTTGTCAGTATGTATTTGAATACTGGGGTAATGGTTTATTTTGACTTCAGGCAGTGCTGGAGCAGGATGGTATACTTTGCTTTGGAAAGACAGGTGTGCCAGAGGCTGCTCAATGCATGTAGGATGACAGTAGGGTAGAACTTTGTCCTTAACCTGTTTTCTGTAACTTGCATTTTCTGCCAGGCCTAAGTTTATTCGAGATATAATATGAATTTCCTGCAAAAGGAATTTGCTCAAGTGTGGCAGTGGAAGGTGGATATCAGTGGAAAAATAACTTCAACAACTTTGCAAATTCTACCTAAAATCTTAACAATCTTTGACTGAAAAGTGTGGAGCAGTATCTGTTCTGCCCTTAAATTAATATGTGGGCAATATATCTTCCTGGCTATGGTGATTTGCTGGTTTTGAAGACTTGGGATGATAATAGGTAAGAATAAGGAGCATGTTCATGCAACCTTTCAGCTTCCTTACTTTACTATTTACTTTTCCTTACTTTACTATTTTAATTTTGTTTCTGCTAATAGATCTGAACTTTTCTTTTTTCTTTTAGGAAATCTACGTGCTACTTTTTATTGTTTGACTTAATCAGGCAATACCTCTTGGGAGACTTCACACAAAATGAGTTTTCTGGGGGGAGGCTCTTCCTGGAGCCTCCTTATTCCATGACCCTTCTGTAGTGCTTGGAGTTTCTCTTGGCAGCCTAGTGTTCCATGGCTTGAGAACCACTGACCTTGACATCAAACATATTCTTAATTCTCGCTGACAATATTCATGTCTAAAGTACATATCCATCGTAGAGCCTTGAAGTTTGATGTGTGGCTAGCAGAATCATAGAAAGAAGTTAGATTAAAATACCAGATTAGTTTGATGTAAATTGGAGAGATACAGATTTGATGGGTGGACTGTTCAGTGGATGAGTTGGGTGGTCGCATCCAGAGGATAGTGGTGAATGGCTCAATGTCCAGATGGAAATCAGTGATGAGTGGTGTCCCTCAGGAGTCTGTACTGGGACCAGTACTGTTTAATATCTCCATTAATGACAGAGACAGTGGGATCAAGTGCAGCCTCAGCAATTTGCAGATGACACCAAGCTGAGCGGTGCCACGGTTGACACACCTGAGGGATGGGATGTCATCCAGGGAGACCTGGACAAGCTGGAGAGGTGGGCCTGTGAGAACCTCATGAGGTTCAACAAGGCCAAGTGCAAGGTCCTGCACCTGGTTTGGGACAATNAGCCTGGAGAAAAGAAAGCTCCAGGAAGACCTTAGTGCAGCCTTTCAATACTTAGAGGGGGCTTATAAGAAAGATGGGGACAGACATTTTAGCAGGGCCTGATACAATAGGACAAGGGGTAACGGTTTTAAACTAAAGGAGGGTAGATTCGGACTGGATATAGGGAAGAAATTTTTTACAATGAGCGTGGTGAGACACTGGCACAGGTTGCCCAGAGAGGTGGTCGATGCCCCATCCCTAGAAACATTCAAGGTCAGGTTGGACGGGGCTCTGAGCAACCTGGTCTAGTTGAAGATGTCCCTGCTCACTGCAGGGGGTTGGACTAGATTTCCAACTGAGTTTCTGCTACTTGAGTAGAAGCAGCCAGTTGTACTATGAGTTCTACTAGATTCACTACCTCTATGTTGAAAGTTAGTATTTGTTCAGCTGACACCTAGTCTGCTTTCCAGACTTGCCTGTTCTTTGTGTCTCTGGTCTCATCTGTTATGAAAATTAAATCTGTTTTTTTTTTTGCCATTTAGTAAGATTTTTTTTTTTTGCATTTTGCAAAGTATTCTTCAGTACCTGCGTAATTAAGTTACAGAGGAGCCAGAATAAGATGCTGTTATTACCACTGTGGTGCCTGTTGTTCATGTTCGGATTTTATTTAATTATAATTTTAATATAAAACTTCAAATTTCGGCTTTTTAATAGGCTGCTGGTTGAATAAAATATTAGGGAAAAAAGATCGTTTAGGTAACAGTTTGCAGTGGTCTCTGTGGTGGTGAATGTTTAAAATGCATTAATGCAGTGCCAGGCATGCATATATTTGTTTTACAGGTGAAAATTTAATTTATTTATATGAAAATGTAATTATTTTTCCAGCAGTGCATCA
Organism: Anhinga rufa; assembly: GCA_013400875.1. Lineage (NCBI taxonomy): Eukaryota > Metazoa > Chordata > Aves > Suliformes > Anhingidae > Anhinga > Anhinga rufa. The sequence continues at coordinate 18,821 of VZTV01029490.1, forward strand.
CCTTATACCCCATAATCTAATATTTTGAAGCATTATGATGGAATGTCATGAACTGCAATAGTTAAAATAGTTAATTGTGCATTGGATTGGAGGGGATGTAATGCTGGGTGTCCTGCATTTGTGGAAAGGATTTTTTTTATACTTTATATATTCTATTCTTAAAAATTCTTAAATAAATTATATATTTATTCTATATATATATTCTATATATTCTGCTTATATAGAAAAGTGGGGATTTATTGCACACAGCATCTTCCTTGACTTCTAGGTCATTTGGAAATTACCAGGTTGATTTGTCTTTGAAATATAGTTAATGAATTATCTTTTCCTGGAGCAGACAGTTACAGACAAAAAGTATGTTTGTTAGTTTTTTGATGTCCTTTTCATAGGAAGCATTTTTGCAGCCATCTATTGGACAGAGGGAACACCTCCCCACCCCCGAATATCATTATGACTCAGGAGCATGGCTAGCATTGTGGGTTGCCAGAAAAGAGGCTTCTCTAATTGAACGCATCCATAAATAGACTGGGTTTCAAAAGAACAGTAAGTTTAGGACTTCTCTTTCCTGTGTTCAGCCACATGGGAGAAAGGGAGAGATGAGCTGGTTGGTCACCTGGTTGATTTTATCAAGTTTTCTACTGAGCACTTTTTAGGAAACACACTGATCTCTTTTCCCTGGACTAAATTCTGCTAATGAGTGAAACTTTGGTTGCTAGATCACTTAGACATTCTAACTTCTTGAGGGTAAATATCTTTGTATTTCAACAGACACACTTTGAAGACAGTGCTGCTAGAATTTACTAAATTGTATTGCTTGACTTGTTCAAAGCTGAGTAACTAATGATGAGAAAATAGAAAATACGGAAATATTTAGGGTATAACATTACGATTGAGCTATGTAGAGTGTTTCAAAAATGAGAAATTGAAACAAGCTTATAAAAAGGAGAATCAGTGATAACACTGGTCCCTTGCTTGATGAGGTTGGTTATCTCACAAACAGGGACATAGACAAAGTGGAGACATTTAGTGCTTTCTTCACCTCTGTCTTCAACAGTGATGGGTCCTGGGACCCTTGGAGCCCTGTGTTGGGAGACCATGAGTGGGGGTATGTTAAACTCTCAGACAACCTTGAATTTGTTCAAGACTTGCTGCTCCCGCTGGTTGCACATAAATCTATGGGGCCCAAGGGGATTTATGCCAGGGTACTGAAAGAGCTGGTGGATGTCATTGTGGGACCTCTCTCCATTATTTTTCAACAGTCTCGAGAGTCTGGATAGGTCCCAGTTGACTGGAAGCTGGCAAATGTTGCCCCAGTTTTCAAGAAGGGTAAGAAGGAGAACCCTGGTAATTACAGGCCTGTCAGTCTCACTTCAGTTCCTGGTGAAATTATGGAGAAGGTTATTCTGGGAGTTACTGAAAA
>VZTV01029492.1:6535-19952 GCA_013400875.1 Anhinga rufa
GGCGGCGGCTCCTCCTGCCCCGCCGGGCCCCTCCCGCCGCCGCCGCCGCTGTCCATGGCCGGGGCGAGCGGAGCCCCCGCGGGGCGGGGCCCGGCGGCGGTTTCGCCCCGCTCCTCCCCGCCCTTCTTATTTCCTTAACCGCCGCGCCGGTTCAACCGCCGCCTCCCCGCCCCCGCCTGCAGGGCGCACGGCGCCGTCGGAGCCAATGGGAAGCCGCCGCAGCAGCAACAGGTGGCCTGCCCGAGCTAGGCGCTGCCTCCGCCATCTTGAGTGAGGGCAGCGGGGTGTGAGGGAGCTGGCGGGTCGTGGGGCGGCGGCACCCCCGTGGGGCGGCGGCACGCCCGTGGGAGGCACGGGCAGCGATCGCCCGGGCCATCGGGGCGGGGTGGGGGCGAGGTGAGCCAGCCGCCGAGGTTGGGCACACGCCCGGTGACTGAGGCCGATGGCCAGGGGTGGTCGCAGCGACCCAGGGCCAAGGTGACAGGGCAAGGCCTGCTGCAGTGGCACAGCTGTGTTTTGCAGCACGGCTGGAGCACGGAGCAACGCATCTGGGTTTAGAGGACAAGGAATATTGTGCAACAAGCAGATAAATAAAAAAAACCTTACTCAAACACTTGGAAATCAGCGCCGTGTATGCGCTATTTCTCTTATCTGCCTTAAGGACACACCAACCAACCCTTGATGTTCTGCAAACAGTTCAGTGGACAGACAACAGAAAGGAAGCCTAGGGAAAAAAAAAAAACGGTAACAGTGTTTGGCCAGTTACATATTCTCTTGCCGGGGAACGATGCAACTAATCTCACCCTTTTTTTGTACTTTTTTCAAAGGTATCCTATTGCTGGGCCAAGACCAAACATGTTTTATCTTTAACATTTGTGAAAGAGGGCACGTAAAGCCATGTCTCTGCCCTTTCCTCCTTACTTTGGACCTGAAAGATGCATTTTCTTAGAACCTTCTTCTTTTCCCTGTGTCAAAAGGCTGTAATGGACAATTGCGCCTTCCCTGGCTACACTCGAGGAGCTGCTTGTGTCAGACATTACTGTGTAGAAGAATAAAATTTATCTAATGTGCTTATCTCTATAGTCCGACCTAACTAACGTAGACAAACACTTTTCTTACATATGTATACATAGCATTACCTTCTAGGGGAAGACACAAAAGTGAGCTTCAGAGGTCGCAGTTTTTCTATAAAGTTATTGTGACATTCACACATCTACCTCAAACGTCCTATACTAATACAAAGATAATGCAGAATAGTAAAAGGCTGTAAAGAGTGAGAGGGTGCTAGGTAGTAGTTGGCAAAATAGTAACCAAATATTCTACCCCTGCAGGGCTGTGTAAAAAAGAATGAGGTCTGAAAAGTGGAAAGAACCATCAGTCAAAGCTGTGTTTTCTCACCTGAGAGCTGCTCAAGACCAAAACAAGGCTACCAGTGAAATGTACTTGAATTCCGGTAAAGAATGAGAACTGGTGGCAAAACATGGGATTTCCTTCTTATCATGAGAAAGCCTCTGAGGGCCTAATCCTATTCTCATTTCCAGTTACAAGAAACTGCTCAAAGACACAAATGAGGAAATAGCCAGTGTTTATGCTATAGCTCAGAGTCCCAGGGCTTGCTTAGAAAGCAACATGTAATCATGCATAGTGATCTTGTCATCAGGCATCAGCTATCCAGAGACTAAAAAAAAATTATTTCATTTCATAATGTCTGGTGTTCTAGATCACATAATTTTAACTGTGTTTTGTAGATAATATGTGTTAGTGTGCACTTGGAAAAAATTACTATGCCAAATACAGGACTGGATTTTGTAACCAGACTATAAAAATGTTGATACACGCTATGACGGGTCACTTGTTCAGCAACATTAATAAATTATTTAAAATATGGTACAGCAAATATTATGGCAAATGGTCTTCAAAGTAGAATATTCTTACAGATCTTTTCTTCCAAAATGCACCAAACATTTTGGTGAAGTAAAGAACTTGTGTAAAACTAATATCGACAGTTGGGAATGCTGTATCACCTACTGATCTCAGTGTGCAAAGTTTAAAGCTGAGGCAACAGCCCCACTCCTTGAGATACTGCTGTTACCCTATCTTAAGTTAGCACTGCTGACCTTTTTTTCCAACAGATCAGAGACTTTAAACTGATGAATTACTTGTCTCAGCCAATTTTAATGAGATCTTGCAGGGTGCAACAAGAAGGAGAAAAATGCCACGTGGAAAGATAATAATTTGCACTCTCTCTCCTCTTCTGTTAGAAGTTTCTTTAGACTCTGTAATCTGTTTTGAACCATTTAAGCCTTTTTCGCAGAGATAAGCTCTATCTTAGGTACAGGATATTTTCACGATCAGTTATGCTAAGTGACGTAAGTCTGTATGTTCTCACACCAGTTTTCACAAAAATTCAGACAAATGGTATCTTAAAAGAAAAGTCACATATATGAACAAGCTGAAATTTTTTAATACTAAATGAGCATTAAAACCTCCAGACAAGCTAATGAATTTTTAAACTCTATTCTTTGATCTCAGATTTGCTTCCTGACAGGAGCTGTGACACTTACCTCTTTGAGGAGAAGCTATCTGTCTGTATCCTCTGCATCAAGAGCTCTAGCCCCACTACAGAAATCTCACCTGAGGAATCTGAATGGAAATCTCCTGTTACATATACTTATAAACTTGCAGACATGAAGCAAAACTCGCCAACAACAAATTCTGGTAATTGCAGCCTGCCATCTTACTATTATGAAAGCAGTTGAAAAATATTCATCTACTCACCACTGGTCTAACGGCATAAGCCACCCCCCAGCTGGTTACTGTAACTTGGCTATCAGATTTGGGAATGAAAATAAGTTACTAATTATATTCATATCATATAGGACCTAAAGATCAACTGAGACCATTATCACATCGTACCAAGCACTGCAGTACTCCACAGCTGAAGAACCAATCTGCCCTTGGAGCTTAAAAGTTCAAATATACGATTCAGAGAAAGCAAGCATTGCTGACATTCTACAAATATGGAAAATAAATAAAATATTAAGTAAGCCCCCCCCCCCCCAAGTATTAATTCAGTCATAGACTTCAGAAGAAAAATTAAACCTGGGGTTTAATGACAGATAGATCCTTTCTTTTTGTTACATATGAAGGGAATGCAACATATGCTTTTGACTGGAGAAGCTGGTAAACTAAGAAGAAAATAGATCTTCAATGCTCAGCACTGGGATAGAGTACATCTTTCAATGTAAGTGACAGTGATTAACAATACCGATTACTTTACACGCAGGAAAAAAGATTCCTGGGATAAATCGCTAAATCCACACTAGAACAGTGCGGTGCAAATGTTTTGAACAACACACACTACCATCTAGTGGTAGAAAGAAAAGCATGAAGGATCTCAAAAGGCTACTTTTATTACATGCATCTGCAACAAAAATCCTCACTTCTCAAGTGAAAAGTAGCTATATAGCCAGGATGAAAAAAAAATCAGACTATACAGAACTTGATTATAACTAAACGGAAGATGTTTGGAGAAAGACTGAAGATGTGGTCCTATGGGTGACTTCACTTCCTAAACGCTCATTTAAACAGCTGACTTATTTAATATTCCTCAGAATAGGTTTTCATTGCACCTATTGCACCTACACATAGGCAGATGTAGTTAGCAGTTTAAACACATGGCATTGGTATCAGTGACAATACTTAAGAAGATTTTGAGGTTTTTTCCTGCATGGAAGCTTATTCGCAAGACAGTACTGCAATCATTCATTGGCTGTAGGCTTTAAAAAAGGCTATGCATATCTAAAATACGCATATATTAACATTGAAGATTAATTTTGGCTATCAATAACACAGTTTTCATTAAAATAAATTTTCTTTAGTTACTCCCATACCCTGCAAGTACAAAAGCACATGTCCTCAGTTACTTCCTTGTATTAACATTGAAATATTTGTGCCAGCACTTATTTACATATGTGTAACAGAAAATCTTTTATTCCTTAATCCTTAGCCAAAAGACCCCCTAGATTTACAATAACAAATGTCCAACACTTTCACAGGCTTCAGAGCTCAAAGCAACCCGGTCATCCAGTTGAATCTAAAAGATGGTGAAAAGAACTTGATCCATACTCGTACTTTCCCCACAGTCAAGCATGACAGACCAGTGTATGATACGGCATTTTAGGTATTTACTTCATTTATCTTGTTAGATCATATGGACTTCATGAAAGCTTGACTGGTCCAACAACACTGACTTGTGGGGATCTTCTCTGGGGTCCAAGGAAGGGGTTCTCAGACTCCTATGTGGAAGGGTATGCCTTAAATGTGCCAGTCACTTTTCAGTCCATTTGCTCCAAATTCAGTTCTTCTGTTGGAGGGGAAATGCCCATCCCTGATTCATTCCCAGAGCCAGGAGGCCCCTTCCACACGGCGGTAGTTCTTTCACAGGCTCCCCAAAGAGCTTTACCTCCTATGTTTCTTATAGCCTCCTGAAGGCCTTATGCTCTAGAAGGTTTCACTAAAAATCCTACTCATTAAAGTCTTCAGTTTACCTCTTTCAAGTGCTTGTTATCTGCCAAGCATCCCCTCTGGGTTAATTTTTCACAGATAGGCTTATTTCCCTTGAAACAGCCTCCCATAGAAAGAGGGAGGTCTGACCCTTTTTAAGGCAAGCCAGTCATCTTAGAGTGAATATATAAAGTACACAAAATCTCACTACCTTAAACTCAGTTTGAGCAAAGCATATGCCCTGAAAAGAAAATAAATATAAAGAAAATTCCCAGTCTTATTTAATAGTTTGTTCTAATGTTAAATGCTGTTAAAGGTATGTTTTCTTTCTAGCTTAAATTTGCCTGGTTCTCACTGATAGCCTTTTGTTCTACTTATGTTCTTCTCCACTGTAATAAAAACTCTCCCCGTAGTTGATGTTTTATGTTGGAGTCCCTCCTCACTATTCTTTTTGTTCAGCTAAGCAGATCCAGTCCTGCAAATCTCTCAAGACTGTTTTTCCTCTTAGAGCTGCTAGTCCAGGTTTCATGTCTGGTCCATGCTTCTCCCAGTCATGTTCCCTTTCCTTCCCTTGACTTAATCCAGACATCCCAAGGGATTCCCTTTTCAGAGTGTCATCACCCTTGCCCTCCCAGGGTCTGGATGCCATCCAGCACTGCTTGCTAAGCTCCTGCCATACCTATGCAGCATCACGCCCCCACCCTGCCTTTCCTTCTGGATGCCTGCAGTCTCCACAGCTGCTTGCTTAGCTTGGCCTCTGTCCACCGATTGTTGCAGCAACCACAGTAACGAGGTGTCCTGAGCACACTTACTCTAGTTTGATAGCCTTCCCCAAGCCCTACCAAGGCAAACATACATCTTAAAACACTATTACCACCAGTTTGATTTTTTGTGGGTTTAGAACAATTTGTATAGATCACTTTTCTTTATGTTTTTTGGTCTTTGTAACCCAACAGCACTCAAGCTGCAGCCTGTATATCAACCATCTACCTTAGCTATTTCCAGCTGTATTGATGGAAAATATCTCATGACTCTGGCTCTCATAGCAAAATGCCTGTAACAGCACAACTTAAAGGGTTGTTTCTGACAGCAGTTTGGTGCACTGCATTTGCCAGTACAATACCGCATCCTTTTGTTTTGTTTTGTTTTTTTCCTTCTTTAACTTCTGCAGACTGATCCTCTTTGTCTCACAACCACAGTAGTGAGAATGAGAAAGCAGAGTGATAGCCTCTCTGTCCCATATTGTGTAGATGGGACCTGGCACCCACATGAGAGGTAGGATTAGCTGGAGTGTTTTTCAGAACTGCTAATATTTGGAAGAGTAGGAGTTGTCCCAGAGCAAAGAAGAAGCATACAAATAAAATGCTGTTAAATAAAATAAATACAGTGAAGCAGAGGTTTCTTTACCTTGGTATTGGTAGGAGACTAAAAAAAAAGGCTTGAGGTGCAGAAGCTAAGGCTTGTTAAGGAGTCTTTAAAGTGGTAGGTAATGTACAAAGCTCATGGAACCGATTCAGATCAGTTGCTTTGTTAAATGTCTATCAGCACAATCTCTTCTCTTTTATACGTATCTCCCCCTTCACCCACAGTTCATTATGCTCTCCCCTGCTGCTGTTCTCAGTTAGATGGTAGGTTGCTCTGGAATGAGTCTTCCAATATTTGTGTTGTGCCTGGCAGGGTTGGACTCCCAAGGTCACTGCCACCTTTGGATGCCACCCCAGATCTTGCAACAATACGCTTTTCATTATAGTAATGCAGCAGGTTACCGTGTACCTCTTACTGATTTTTAAACTACGCTCTGGTAAGTCAGCTCCTAAATTAGGTAGAAAAAAGTAATACATAGTAGAGGTAAAAGAGCCATTTATTTCAGGAGCAATCAGTAATAAGCCTGATTACTGATTTACCATAGAGCTCATTTACAAGTGCTGTAGAACAAATGGGTTTTGTTGGTAAGCACTCTTGAAAAGGAGCAATATATATAATACAATTTCAACAAAACCTGTGTCAAAGCTGTTAACAGAAAGAGTAAGATTGGATTCCTAATCCTGAGGAAAGAAAATGAAAAAAAAAAAAAGACAAAGAGAAAAAAGGAAAAAAAATAAAAATAAAAATAAAAATAAAAATAAAAAGAAAAAGAAAAAGAAAAAGAAAGAGAAAAAGGAAAAGGAAAAGGAAAAGAAAAAGAAAAAGGAAAAGGAAAAGAAAAAGAGAAGGAAATGGAAAAGAAAAAGAAGGAAAAGGAAAAGGAAAAGGAAAAGGAAAAGGAAAAGGAAAAGGAAAAGGAAAAGGAAAAGGACCCGAGAGATTGTAGCATCACCTGCATGCAAATAAAATAAAACAAACATTAGTGAAAAATGAGCCCATCCAGAACAAACTGTGTGTAATTCTATCCCAAGGCAGATGGTGCTTGTCTTTTTCTACAGTTTCCTACCCTTTATCAACACTCCTAGAGCATTATGAACCAAAACCAGCTTCATTAAACACCTTCTCAAAAATAAAAAAAAAAAGAAAGAAAAAAAGAGTCAGCTGCATAAATGTCACGGGAATTCCACATTCGAATTAAGCAAAAGGAAAGCAGAGCTAAAGAGACCCCTGGAGACCACCTAGTGCAGCCTCTCACTACAAGGTGGCAAAAACATTGGTTTCTTTACTGATGATACGAAAAGCTATTTTCAAGGCTATTATTACAGTGTATAAAAATATTTCAGAAAATTCTGCTGAACTGAAAGTTATATATTAATTTATAGAAAACTACATATAGATGAGATCTGTTTTTCTAATGAATTGAGTAATTTAGCACTAAATGTAACAGTCAATCTGTAAATACTGCAACGCCGGTAATAAAAGTCAAATGATCACTGTACCTCTTGATTGCACATGTAACTTACTTCTATATCAGGTAAGTATTAACTCAAATAATTTTATGACTATCTTGAAATATTTCAAGTTTTATTCCCCAAATCTATAATTATTTGAAAAGCTATAATAATTTTTAAAGTTCTCTGAGTTTTGCAGAGAAGAATTGTATTAAAAGCCAACTGCAAGTGGAAATGGACAGAATGTGCCTTTGTTTTACATGGGAAAAAACCAGCTGTGAAGAGCTATGAAAGGTGAACTGAAATTCAAAACAGAAGCAAGAGTACAGAAAAGATCAAATGAGCTGTAATTAGGGATTATATTTTAAGAAATTATTTCAAGATGCAACAGGCACAGTAAAATAGGAAACTAATTTAAAATAAATGAGAGTTTAATGTAACAGGAATTAGAATAATAGAGGACTTCAAGAAAACCTAGACACTTTATTAAAAGTGAAGAAAATCTCTTGGACCTTAGAAAAAGCTTTGAGTTATTTCCAGGTTCCACAGTAAAATGCTCTGATGGATCTTATTAGGACTTCATATACAATTTTGTAAACCAGGCCAATGTGAGAAAAGCAGTGTTTATAACACAGAAAACATGAAACACTATGTGCAGTTTATCCATTTAGTTTTGAGTATAAGTATGTCCTGGGCACTTTGCAAAACAGGTAGAGGCATGTTTTCTTCTCTGAAGAGCTTCTATTTTAAGGATAACTTTTCAGAAGCCTTGAGCAGATGAAATTCAGCTGAAGTTGGAGCAGTTCATCACTTTTGAAAACTCATGCCCCAAATTCTGTGCCACAGTATGTGTCAGAAAATAGCGGGAGGGAGGAACGATGAGGATGACAATAATGAAATCACAGTTACTTAATAAGACCCAGATCCCTGCAAAGACTCTTAGCTTTAAACATATCAGTAATCCTATTGAATCATGTGCAAATCAAGATGGTTCTTTAAATAGTGGTGTGTGCACGCCCTTCCCTAAGCAATGGTGCATGAGGTAGGGGACCGGAATGGTTGAAAGGCATTTGAAAGTGATGGAGAGGATGGAGTTCAGTGAAGTAAGCCTGACAGGGATTTCCCAGGCAGAATCAAAAGGCTGGGCAGAGGCCCAGAGTTGTCCAAAATGAGAGCAGGTCCAGAGTTCAAGCCAGACATACTGTTAACAGCAAAGTGAGTGCTGAGCTGGTCTTATTATTTAGCTGGCAAATGAGACAATACGAGGCTCCAGGACAGTGATCAGACTTTCTAGGACCTTGATGCTTCTGGGGCACTTTCAAAGTTAATTCCAAACCACTATTTTATTGAATTAGATGTGATACTTGACAATAAACAACTACATATAAAGTCTGTTTGTTATCTTGCCTATGGCACATGGAGGGCATTATTGCTTCATGAAAGTAGCACTGCTTAACAGTAAAAGATAAGAATAAGAAAGTCAGTTAGAATGGAGAACGAACAGATTTTAAGTACTTGAAAAAATAGTAAGCAGTACAGAGTTTATTTTTTGGAAAGCTTTGTTATTGATATTCTATTTTTTTTTAACACATGGCAGAATGATTCATTCAGAATTTAAGTACAGGCTGCTTTGGCACCTGCAGATTTGTGGAATGCTGAGAATTCAGGGAACTGAGTAACATACTGAAGGAAGAGAGGGACTGGTGGTATCTGGCAAGAAGGTGCATCTACTCTTCCTCTTCACTTTTTCAGCCTTGGTTGAAGGAAGCTTGGCTTTCTGTGCTTCCTAGGCCAGCAACCAGGCTTTTTCCCCCCTTGCATATCTACATCCCTACCTTCTTCCCAAGCAGACTGCCTCTAAGCAGCTGGGAAGGGAGCCGATTGCCCCTAATCAGCTTAGTGCTGGGAAGCTCAGAACTCTAAATACAGATGGCATCACCGTACTCCTCCCTCCCCCCTCCTCCCNCCCTCTTAATTTTGTTTGGGTGGACTGAACACATTCTCAAACAGGAGGCAGCAGAATGACACAATGACTTATTGACAGAAGTTTAAGAAACCAGGGACAAGCATAGCAAATATACATGTATTTTGAAAGTAGTAAAAATTATAGTCCTCCAGTACCATTTTTTTTACTTGCAACTTAATCTTTTCCAGAGTTGAAATAACATATTTTAAATAGGAGCATATAGAACTGGCTTACAACAAATGTTAATTCAGTTTAGGGGTTTTTTTTTCCATCACAAAGGGCTAGGCAGTCATATTCTTATATGGGATAATGTTTTATACCACAAGTCATTTGTGGGAATTCCAGTTACACACCAGCTGCAATAAAAATAATGCAGAAAAAGTAATCGGGCTTTGGCCCACATTTTGCTGACTGTCCATTTTCAAATTTCAGTCTGTAGGGAAATCACCTGGGACAGGATTAATCTCATATGAGTTTAGAAGTGTCCAGCACAGACATCATCCCCCTGAGCCAGTCACCCTCAGATCCCTGTAGAGTCAGTGTAGAGAAATAGGCACTTTTCTGTCAAGGATCATCTGGTCTGCTTTAGACATCTACCTTGGGATGAGAAGAATCATTTCACTCTGCTCACTAGATCTCTGTTGGCTCTAGGGTCTGCAGGCATGCCGTCTGCACCTGTCTATGTTTGCTCTGATAAATCCCTCCCTCCATCCCATGGTGGAGAACCTAATTAAATGCCACCCGATTTCTGGAGGCTCTGCTCACCCCTATTTCACACTGAGATCAGTGCAAAATAGGAGTTACTCAGGATCTGGCAGAAAAAAAAACAGAATTCTAATCATGTGCAGGCAACTTTTGGCCTGGGGATACGTAGCTTCACTTCTGAAATGTGGCAAACCCTGGGAAGAGCAGATGCACACACTTGATGAAACAGCGCAAGTTCAGCCAGAGCAGGCACCAGGGAATAGGCAAGCAGGCTTCTGTGGGGAGGCAGCGACCTGCACAGGGAGGCAAAAAAGCCTTGCTGGCCCTGTTACCGCAGTTCACTTAGGGCAAACCATTAAATATTTGGCATTTGTGTATCTGGTGCTGCACAGGATTATGAACTGAAATCACAGAGGCATGAACAAATACCCTGGTCTGCTCCCTTTGTGTTGGGGCTGACCTGTCCCAGGAGTTAGGCAGGCTGGTGGGGAGGGATCTCTCTGAGACCCTTGTAATGCAAGAAGCATTTTTTCCTTACCCCAGGCTGCAAAAAGTACAACCCTGACCTGCAACTCCCTGTACAGTCAGGGAAGGAAAAGAAGTTACGATAATCCAAGCAAGTACAGCCTAATTGAAAACCCCCAGGGATATAACTTGTTTGCTAACAGACTGTAAAGGGATCTTCATGTTGTCCACTAATGTCTAACATCTGTGATATTTAATTACCTGCACTCATCTTTTAAATGAAGGTGTGCAGTAATCCTTCCTGCAGCTGAACTGAGAGAATAATATTTATTAGCTGAGGGTCTATTTTAGAAACAGATGGGGTATAAAGAGCTTCAAGGTAGTATACAGGAGGAGTGTGAAGCAGGAGAGATTAATTGTTAAGTAATTGAGTAGAGGGGAAGAGTGTGGAATGCAGAGAGAGCAGAACAACAGAGATCCAAAGCTCTGGGATTTCACTGGGACAGATCTAATTTTAATCGTGTATTTCCAAAACTGCCTTTGTGAAATCACGACACTGAAGAGTGACAAAGAGCAATGTTGGGCTGACTGGTCAGCTCTCCTCTGAACTGTGCCCACCCCATGAGTATTTAAAGAGCTAATCTTTTGTTATGCTTAAACATTGTCCAAAATTAATAATCAGGCAGCGTTTATCACTGAAAGTTTTTTTTTTGGCTGGCCTAGAAATCCTCACCTGGTTTTGTACTAAGAGCTACAGAGCAGGGAATAGGCAAATAAAGAAAAATAGGATACTGGTGTTAATGAATAAGCTCTGCAATGAGTAAGTAAAGGTGAGAGACAATCATCTCTCATGTAATTCCATCAGATCAGCAGGATGCGAGTCCCATGTCAAACTCACAACCTGAGCAAAAACTGAAACCGATACCCAGAGGAGGTATTTAGAGAAGTGTGCAGATCCAAGGGACGGTTGAAAAGAAGCAGCACTTAAGAACAGGCGGCTCCAGTGGGCCAGAGGAGGCTGTGCCACATGGGGCTGCAGAGGGAACCCAGCTGTTGGGGCCTGTCAGCCACCAAAGCTGAGCAAAGCTGAGCTCATGGGGACTGGGAGCAGGAGAGGGCTTCTCGAGGGGTGCAGCCAAACACAGTATCCATATAAGTGTAGCCAGCTGACTTCAGTGGTTGTGTCTGTAACCTGTAACCGTTCCTCCTGCAAAATTCCCACCATTTTTATGCCATGGATGTCGCTTTGCCATTCATTCCCACAGTGAAAACCTGAGGTGAGCCTTCTTCCTTCCAGCCAGTGTCCTGTCCGCCACTGGGCAGGAGACAACATGGCAGTGCTCATGGATGGTCTGCACAGTTGAAGACAGCTCTGTCTCGTATCTGAAAGCTTCGTAAGATGGGACTTGTATTGCACCTGGGGGATGTGGCCAGCCTTCAGGCCAAGAGTTAAGAACCCTTCAGGAAGGGTTACGATGAGTAAACTAATATTATCCATATAGAAATAGAAAAGACTGAGATGTCTCATTCTACTGATGTCAGAACCCACAAGAAAGAAGTGAAATAATTGCCTTATGATGTGTCTTGCAGCTGCAAGACCTCCATTGCCAGATGCTAAGCCTCCATTCCTAAACCTTCAAGAAACATCCCTTTTGACCATGACTGCCCCCGTTCTTTTGTCTCACTGGCAACGCACCTCTGGGTAAGCATAAATTCTATGAAAAATAGCTGCAGGATTGTTTATTTATTTGCCTGTTTATTTTTATCAGAGCAGGTATTTGACCTGACAGAATGTTTTTTTCTGTAGCATATCCCATCTTCTGATGGCTGCATCTTCTCCCTTCCCACCCATTCCAACCCACTGTGTTCCGTCTGTCCCTGCTCTTTCCATTCTCAAATATTAAAAAAAGTGGTTTTATATACACATAGATAAAACTGCGTAGCTGCATGTTTTTTAAATATGATACCTCGCTCCTGTCAGCTAACTTTTCCATCCACTGTCCTCTCTGCACCTAGAAAACTAGGACTATTTTCTGTTCCAATAGCATAAGTAATGCTTTCACAGAAATCACTTCTGAGAATAGCGGGACTAGAGCAGGCTGCATCTCCTAGAAAATTACTTCTTGCCTAGAAGCAAAACTACTGAAGCTTATCCTCACATCAGAACCTGCCTTTTTGTACCTCCATAAGCCTGAGAAACTACCAAAAGTGTGAAAAGATGTCTTTTATCCGGGACAGAAGGCCTGCGTGATGAATCTGCAGCTGCCTTACCCAAACTAAAAGTTACCTCTTCTTTCACACCAGCTGCCTGCTCTGCACAGAACACGGTATTTCTCACCCCGTTTAAATGCAAGCTCTCGCAGAGGCACGTAGCACTTGGCATGGCCACGTACGAAGGAGAGCTACTTAGAAAGTATGCAGATCTGGTTTTTTTTACACAGAGTGTTTTGATGTCCCCTCTTACAACTTTTGCAAGTCGGTAAGGATACCTTTTCTTTCTTAACAATGTTTGGTGCAGCCCAGCGAGGGTTTGGGAATGTGTTTCAGACACTGTGTAGCTCCTGAGATGAGGTATTGGTTCATCATATTTTTAAGAAACTGTGCAAGACTGTCAGGGCTCTGCCGGTTTCAGTGCATCAGCAGCGCTGGGGGGATCAGGGGTTCCCTTCGTAACCCTGGATTTGGAAAATGGAGTCTCTCTCCTTGTTCTGGCGGCCAGCAATCCCTCAGGGCCTGGGTGGCTGCCAGCGGGCCCAGGGCTTGTGGGTGCCAGGCTGGTGACTGGGGTGAGGAGCAGGGCGTCGGGGGGTGAGGGGTGCAAGAGACACAGCTCCCGAGGCTGTGAGCAGCAGCGACGGGGAAAAGCAGGGGCAGAAATGGGGCTCGGGGGCTTTGGGGTGGGAGGCGAGTCCCGGGCAGGGCAGGCAGCAGGTGCTCGGCAGGCATGCCCGCCAGCCCC
>VZTV01029497.1:0-11138 GCA_013400875.1 Anhinga rufa
TAATTGCCCATTAACAGATTTTCTCTCTTCACTGTTGGTGGAAAAGGCTAAGAATTATCTGTAAAAATCCATCAAAAAATCCATCCCCTGCTGTGGAATTCTACTTTATATTTTATTGGCTCCTGTGCAGTCCTTATCTCCAGAGTATGAATTATTTCACTTCTGAAACATCATAAAATCACTACCATTAAAGCCCTGGTAATTAAAGCTCATTTGAGATGGAAGGGCCACAGAGTTTGTAAGCTGCTTGAGAAAATTCCTAAAGCCATCTTTTACAAAGAGCTTTGATCAGAAACTCTTTCCAGATATGGGCAGCTGAAATGTTATAGAGACAATCTCAAGGCAATCTTAATTCATGTAACATTGATTTATTTAGGAGCTCATAGCTCAAAATAGGCTTTGATGGCAATAGCTTATCTCCTTGAATCTGATAAACTCTGAGGACAGATGTATTGCTACAATTAACATAAAGTATATACTGTAGAAAAGCAAGGAGGAAAATAACTCGGCTAAAAAAACAGGCACTCCTTAATGCCACCTCTCTTACACTGTACACTTCATAGCCAGGCTCCATGCTAATTGTAGGACTCACGAGTAAGCTCTAAGGAAAGAAACGTATACTGGGAGGCTCCCCATCATGTCTGAGCTCTTTCCAGAGGTGATTTTTACAGCCTAATTAACATCTGTCACCAGTCTCTTCCTTCATCTCTTCTTGGGGAAGAAAGCTCTGCTGTGGCCTTGTGTTTTGTGAGGCCAGGGGCAAACTTGAATCATTAGATTGGATTTCTGAATTCCTGGTTCAGTGTGATTTTGCTGTGTATTTTTATTTTAAAAGTCCAGGCATTTGGAGAAGAAACTGAGGACATCTGTGATGAGACTCTGTTCCTGCAGAGATTCATCCCACCCTTTCAGACCCTCCTGAAGAAAGCTCTCCGCTGTCCTGCAGAGGCAGGCCTGGTAGAGATGTCCCATGGTGTGGGAGTTGTCATTCTTCATTTTCATATATTGAGTATCCCAGACACAGGCTAGTGGTCTAGGATTTGGACTCGGGGGGAACGTGAAGGAAAAATGAGGCTGGGAACTACACTAAGACCATAACAACAGTCTTACCAATGCAAAGTAATGCCAGGAAGGCAGTCCTGTCTGTGTAAGTCTCCTGTAAGATAGCATGAAATGCTATCTGAAAACCAAATGCTAATGTGTTCTCTAACACCAAAATTCTTTAAAAACTCTTCTTAGAGCAGTCAGCAACGGTCAGAAATTGCTTCTTGGAGCTATCCCTCAAAACCACGTAAACACAATCAAACCACAAGTTACCACTCTGTCTTGCTAGGACGAAAATAACATGAGAGTGAAAAGCAAAACATTTCTGAGTGACCAGTCAAAGGCTGCCCGTGCCCCACCATGTCATGGGGAAGGACACAGCAGAAGAAGAGATGCTGCTTCTCATGCATTTTTCTCATCACCCAACAAAATGGGTGTTATTTGCAAGGAAGTGTCTACTCAGAGAAAGAATGTGGGAGAAGGGAACATGAAATAACATGGCAATCCCATAAAATTTCTCAGATGCCTACCTTGGCACTGGCCCAGTGCCAATCAACAGTTGAGGCGCATTTAGCAAAGCTGGTTGAAACCTGGAATTTCCATTTGAAGCCAGGGATATTACAATCTTCTGATTCTTTTTTTCATACCTTACCAGAAAAAGAACATGAAAAGTTGAAATTTCCTATGAAATGGAAATCCTAAGTGATTTTGCTCTGATAGCATCAGACCATCATATTGCAAAGATTTGTTTCAACACGCCTGCAATCTTCACAAGGCCACAATGCTTCACTTCCATTGAAATGTTTAGAATTTTATAAAAACACAAATTCAACGGGAATTTTTGAACGAAAATACAATCTTTTGTTGTCATCAAAATGGTGGTTTGAAGTAACTTCCCCATGAAAAAGCAATTGGTTTGGCCATAGCTTTCCTCATTGAATAAGTATACTCCACTGGAAAAATTCCACAGTCTCAAGACCATTTCCAGTTAAGCCTATGCAGAGAAGTTTTATAAGTGCTTACATGTTTACAGGAGCCATGCCATGGACATATCATTACAGTTCCAAGTTGTTTAATCTTTTGTCTAAATATAAATAGATGAGTGAATATCAGTAATTTCCTCCGTCCCTCTAGCTGTAGGGAGTTTATCTGCACAAGGGACAGCTTTAGGATTAGGGCCAGTCATTGGGGCTGTTTCCAGGCTATCTGTTCAGGAAGGCTCATGAGCTGTTCAAAGATAACACCCTGTTCATATTTGGCCTGATCAGCCATGCTCCAAAGGGCATCCCACATCAAACCGCAGCACTGATTTAAAGAAACAACAGCTCAGCTGTTCTGTGCCTTGCTGCTGCTGGTGCAAAATGGGAATTTTCCCACAAGGCTGAATGGACTAAAAGGGCCTCTTTTCTTCCATTTGGCTGCTTGGGCCAACCTTCCATTTCTTTCATTCCCTGCTGATTTGGGACCTGCCGGTGAGAAGAAATCACCTTTTCTCCATTGACCTGACTAGCCAAGTAAAACTGGAAGCTGTTGTTGGCTTTCTTCAGGACAAATCTCCTGGAGTTTCATGCCAGTTTGCAGGAGCTTTTGCTCCTATTGGCCATGGCCACTGCTCTTATCTTTTCCCATAAGTGTTATCAATGTTTTTATTTTCATCAGAAATGTCTTCTTTTTCTCCCTCTTGATCTCTGGTGGGTCATTCGCCTACCAAATATTCAGCAAAAGGGTGAGCATTCACCCTGATGAACTCGGATCCACATTTCTTCCCAGTCCCACCACTCTCCTCATATGACCCCAGTTTCTGCTTTCCCTGTCCAAGCCCTATAACTAAAAAACCCAACACTGTCACAGTGGCTAGCTGACATAACCAGATAAAGACGACACAGCTCATAAGGAAAACTTGGAAGGGAAGCCCTAAAGTTTAGATTGCACTACACAGGGAGTTAACCATTATCAAAATAGAATGCACCCCCTCCAAAAAAATGGTTCCTATGGGATCTCGTTACCCCTATAAGTGTTAAAAGCTGTGCTTAAGCTGGGCAACTCTCCTGTTTGGTAATGTCACAATTTAGAAGTTTGCTGAGCTACAGCTATTTGCAGTTGTTAGACTGAAACGTCCTTTCATTGCTGCAATCTCATTCAGTCCCCTAGCATTGTGGGGACGCAGGCGAACCACTATAAATAACTGAGCCTTTTCATGTCAGCTGGTACAAATACCAGCCACTTCGAACAATCTGACCTTTCTTGGGGATTCTGACCAATCTGCAGTGGAGGACGGCTAATATCTTTCAGGATTTTCCATGGTTAAGGTACATATAAAAATTGCTAGCTGTTTGTGTGCACTCCAAATGCTTTCCGGCTTGTTTAATCTGGCTGTGACACTTTGTTCTGTGGTTAAAAAATGAAAGTAACATCCCAGTTAATGATTTTTGACGAAACCCATTATTCTCACAGCTATTTTTAAACACCACAGAAGGCAAATCAATCTAACACACCTACAAGACTAATATTTTAATAAACTAACAGAGACAGTGGTCTAAAGCCATGGTATTTTTCCTCTGAACTCTTGTTTTTAAACGAAACCCTGTGAGGTTACCTTGGCATTCCTTTGCATGCAGAAAGCAAAACCAAGAAAATAAATTGCTGTTGGTGTCTCCTGAAGTTCATCTTCAGCTTTAAATGGAAAACAAAATAGAAAATGCCTTCAGCTTCATAATTAGCAAAAGCTGATGAAGGATGTTATGGTAGAAGGTATTAAATAATTATGAGATTTCCCCTTCTTCCACACACCTGTTAAATGGAATGTGATAATGCCTCTCTTTTATTAATATCCTATAAGAAAAGTCAGAAGGGATGTATCCTTGATCAAGATATATCAATTTTATACTTACTGCTATAGTTCATTCTGGAATATAGGACGAATCTTGCCTCTGTGAGAAACTGAAGGTATTGACCCTGTTCTTAGTCATTGTAACCAGAAAGCTAATGAGAAAATGTTATAAAATATAGAAAATAATCTAGACTGTGGCTTGCTTCTTAGCTTTGCTAGAAGCTGTACTGAAATTTTTAGAGGATTTTTCATGTCTGGCATCCCCCTATTCATTCACACTGGAGCTGAAACATTCACCCCCAGCTGCCCCATTTATAGGAAGCATAGCAAAAAGGATCACAGTTTTCACCCACTGGGAGAAACAGCTTAGGGAGGTAAACCTTCGAAAAAAAATGAAACTACTCACAGAGTGAGGCACTACCTGCCAGGAGCAAGAGTGGCTGTATCTAGCTCACCAGATTGGTTAGGTTTCTTAAACCACTTTGCAATCCCTCATGAGCATAGTGCATCTCAACTATAGATGTTCAAGATAACAAACTTCCAAAATATATACAGAAAGCACAAATGTATCTTGGTCTAAAACACATTATAGACTTTTACCATGCCCTTTCTTGAGGTTTGCTCTCTTCCATTTTGCCCTTTTTCAGCTTAAAGACAAGTTCCCTGTTGTTATAGTTAGTTGAGAAGCTATGTACCTAACAGAAGATGCTCAAGAGCAGAGCACTGCTCCTCATTTTGTAGGATCATTATATCTGGTCTGGGACTGCAAGATGAACTGCCTTTCGTGTCCTTATATCAGCTCTTAAGTTGCCTACAAATAAGCAAAGCAGTGTGATGGAGAAACAGTATTTGCTTACTTGCTGTTGCAGAGTAAATCTGGAGATAAGGAAATTATTGACATGTTATGAAAGTGTATGCAAAAACATATTGTCTTCAAACACGTAGATGCTGATGTGAAATTTGAGAAGCCATTCACTGGTTTAAAAATGCAATAGATTTGAAGGACATCAATGAGGAAAGGTGAGGAAGGACCAAAGGGACCAGGATCAGCTGGAATACTTCCCCACCTCCCTGCATTGCTTTCCCTGCTCCCCAAAATAAGCAGGCAATTTTTCCCACAGCTTCTGTGAAAAACTCACAGAGAGCCTCAACTTTCCACTGTGCTGGGCAGTCCACAGCCAGCGCAGCCACTTACTTCTTAGCTTGGCTCTTCTCGTCGAAGCTGAACTTGCTCACAGCTATGTGTTGTGCTTGAGCGAGCGGCTGTGTTTTTATGCTTTCCCCTTCACAGTGAATAGACAAAATTTTCAGCTGCAAAATTTTCAATTTCGGATCTCAGGGACTGTGCTGTTGCTGCAGCTCAAGCCAGGAGCTGTAGCAGGGAGCACATAGCAACCCCATGACTGGCATTAGCAGTGCTCACTCTATTAAAGGCAGTCCTCAGAAAAGGAGAGTTACTGAATGTCAATTAAAATGCTTCAGTGATTTAAGTGGGCAACTTCCATGTACTGCTTTGTAACACTACACCCCTCCATCTCCAGTTAACGGCACTGCTCTTACAGCAGCCCCTAGTAGGTGAATTTATGCAACAACATTGACAGTGACCTTAAGGAGGAATTATTAAACTATTCTCCTTGCCTGAAATTCGTAACTCTATCTGCTTCCTCTGCAGGAGAGGATGAGACAAGGAGGGGAGGGAAGGAGCAGCTCATTGACCACCCAGAACGAAGGAAGAACCTGAAATTACTTTGCTAGCCTTGATTCTTCTTGGTGCACATCCTAGGAGAAAAATGAGACAAAAAGTTAAAAAAAGCAGGAGATGTGATATCTGCAGTGGATAAGAGTTTACTAGTGACTAGCAGCAGCGCCAGAGAGGATCTTGCTCCCTGATGGAGCAGGCAGCACTCTGCAGGCTGGCGCAGGCCTGGGTGCAAGCGATGCTCCTCCGCTGCAACTGCCACTGCCAGGGAGGACAATGGGGCCCTTGTTCCCACCAGAGCCACTGTTGTCCTGGGGCTCTATGGGACACTGCTCCGCTTGCAAGCGCTGTCCCAGCAGCCTGCTGCCAGGGGCACCACCAGCACCCGGCACGCTGAAACACGGCAAAAGGTTGGGAGGTGCCATCCCGGCAGCCAGCACCACACCGGTGGACGTTCAGCTGTTCCTGTTAACTTATGGGAAAGGATGACTTTTGTCACTTGTCTCATCTCAGACACGCTGCAAAGTTCAGCTGAAAGCTTTTAATGGTTCCTTGATGCTGAGCCTGCAGATACAGAGAGATAGAGAGCATAATAAACTTTCAAAATATGACCTAACTGCGTAACACATCAAATGCGGATCTTAACTGTATCCAGTGGAGCTGAATGGAAACAAACACACCATTTCAAACCAGACCACACACAGCAAGATAATGCACATGACTAATTTTGATGACTGATTTCATATAAATAATGCACCAAGATTAGTAGATGCACTGTAATATCCCTTCATTCGACTCCTTTAATTAACTTTTGATTGAGACTCCAACTGGAAGTGGCTAATAAAGTGTTTGCTTTTTACTACTTAGATTAAAAGTACATCCTGTCCTTAGCGAAAACAGTGAGAAACTGCATGAAACTTAGGGAACAGCCTGCTTAATGCCATTCAAAATAATGCCGGCGCTATAGCTCTTAGCTGGGTGGCAAAGGAAGAAATAACAGGTGTAGATAAGGAGTGGGAAGAGTACAGTATTATGGTCGCTACATGTTGTAAATTGCTATGGGAACCAAACAGGTTTGTTCTAGATCAGTTTTGCCACCTACACAAAAGGGGAATAAGACATAGATAACCCTACAGCTGAGTTCTGTTCTTCTGATGTCTGGCAATGTTTAAATGAACTCATGAAGGAAGTGTTGAGTAGCGAAAGACAAATGACCTTTTCCATCTGGGAAAGGTCTTAAAATCTTAAAGCTGCAATGCCTGTGTTTATCAGAAGAGAAATAAGGGAAAATGCAGGTGAGGAAGAGAGAAGCCAAATCCATGCTATCTGAATTCAAAGAGGATGGCAGGATTTAAAAGAGCTAGTGACCTTCAGGAAATTGATCCGGGTGTTGATGGATCTCTATATATAGGATGCAAGCTAATAGGTCAGCTGTTGCTTCTTCACTGTAAAAAAAAGGTAAGATTTCCTACCCTTCCAAAGACAGAAACTTTAAATGGCTTTGAATGAAGCAATTTTAACACTTATTACACCATCCCCAGGGATTTTCAAACTATTTTGCAAATAAGGCATGCAGGTAGGGCAGATAAGTCCTCCTATCCTGTCATTACTGATGGAAAAAATGATACACAGAGATGTGACATGACTTGTCCCAAAAAACCTCCCTAAGAGGGACTCTCATCACTTGCTTCTCAGGTATGTGATTAACCACCAACCACCTTCCCCTTTTAACAAGTTTCATCGGCTTTCACATTGGAATTGTGCAGAACCATAGTTCTTCACATATTTTCTTAATACTAAGCCATCAATTAGTCCAGGTTTACCCAAAACAGTGCCCAGGGTCTCTTTATAGGTCTATAAACCTGAGAAGACCTATTTGTGATCTTGGGCTGAGGTTCAAGTTTTAAAGGAACAGTGAAACTGGGGCAATTTTTTTCATTACTTCAATTTTCGTACTTAGTTCTCATATTCTATGCTTGAATGTGCCTGAAGGGTTTGCGTGGAAGGCAACTTGCAGATTTCCAATGCCTTCCTGTTTCAGCCTTGATCCCAAATTTTGACTGTACTAAGGCTGGCAGCCCCTCCATACAGCATTTGTAATACTAACATCTCAGATATTATTTGGATTGGACCTTCCAAGACACATTAGCAATCAAAGGCATATTTACAAGATCTATCTGTAATGGGTATTGCCCCTCTGTCACACCATGGTGTAGGAGAGCAAAATACTACAACAGCAGTATCAAAGCTGGATAGGGGAAGCTAATAACAGCAAACAGAACAAGAAAAAATAAATAATAAAAGGATTACCCACTGCATGGAAAGCTTCCCAAGGTTCAGTATGACTGTGGGAAAGAATTCATAATCCCAGGTTTCATTCAGGCCATTTCTGGGAACAAAGGCACCTGTATTAAAATCAGTGTTGTTGATTTTGGCAAGCCGTAATCAAATAGAATAGAAAAGAATAGAAAAGACGGTACAAATCTGATTATCCCTGGGCATGTAATTCTTGGTGCTTCACACATCCTCTCTACCCTTCCCACACGCATCTTGGCATGACCTTGTATCCTTTGTCTAGCACCACATCTTTTTTGATTGAGTGAAAGCTGAGATCTGAAAATATCCTTAAGATCGTTATAGAGTGAGTATGAGAGAGCACTCTGTAGTTGGAGCAAGAAGGCTTCACAGGGGCAGCCCTCCTACCTGCCAAGTCTCACCACAGTCTCCTGTCCCCTGGATCCTTTTGGAACCCACTCTGAGAAAAACTCAGTCATATGTTTAGTTAATTTTAAACTAAAAGCCAAGCAGAAGACAACTATAGTTAATAGTACTCATTTAAATTAGAAGTTCTCCCGTATATGGAAAAACTCCTTGGCCGGATTTCTCAGCAGCTGGAAACGCACATAACTCCTCTCAGTCCACAGGCTGTTTCAGAGTAGCTAAGCACCTTCCCCAGCACTTCTTTCTAGAGGCATCAAGAAAAGCAAGATGAGAAAATGAATAAATACTGGAATCATTCAACAAAATGTTAGTGAGATAAGAATATAATAGCTAGTAAGGAGAAATGGGGGACTGGCACAGGATCCTTCCATGGCAAGGTATGGAACAACTGGGGACTGTTGCTGTATGGGCACCTCTCCTGAAAATAAAATTGTAGCACCTTAGCATGCCCCCAAGACCCAAAGCATTTTAAAAGCAGAAAGTAGTGCTACCAGCCTGAAGTGTCATTCACTACTGAACTGTAGCACGGAGTGAAAAACAGCATCTATTCAATAGCTGTTTGGGACAGAAAGTGAAAAACAGCATGACCATTGAAATGGCAGGAGGAATTTCTGGTAGGCAGAGCGTAATTAGCCCAGTTGGCCTGCGGCCAGGACATGGAGGTTAGTCATCTCCTTTTGTGAAAAGTGCCATCAGATCTTCAATGACAAGAGCATTCAGGACCTTGGGTTTATGTCTAATCCAGAAGATGGATAACAATACTAAAGAGGAAACATCAGAGGCGAGTATGATCATAAACAGGGAGGATATGCAAGATATCTTCCAGATAGAGGGGGGAAAATGGAGCTCTAGGCACTGGCCAAAACAAACAGAAGTCACCATGAGTGGATGGGGGTCATTCCAGGCTACTATGCGAATTACATCAGGAACTGACATTGCCCTGCTCATGGCTTCACAAAGTTTGGCTTTAACACTTGAATGTCACTGGCAGAACAAGACAAAAATGCTGCACCCACAGTCAAAAAAAGCCAAGAAGGAAATCCAGGGAGATAGAAATTAGGAGTCTGATTTCACTTGGGGGAACAATTAAGAATTATTTATCAAGGATGAACTAATGGATCTTTATTTTTAGAGGAGAGCTTTGGGGAATTTTAAGAGTTTCCCGCTCTTAGCTCGTATTTAAATAATAAATAAGTACCTATCTGAGTTCTGGGGAACGTTCAAGACTGCAGTTCATCCAGTTGCGGCCAGGCCACAAGAAATTGTTTTCAAAATCAAGACAATGAGAATACTAGCATTCCTGGAGCCAATTCAGATGCTCTGCCATCTTTTCAGAAAACACACAAGTAAATAATTTCACCCAGCATTGTTACTGGGGTCTGTCCTGTTAAGATAGGGGAGTACACCAAAACATACATTTCTGAAACTCCAGGATTGATCAGTAACACATCATTCAGCAAGAAAGTCTGCAACTGTGAAAAGTAAATCCTGCAAAATAATCCTGATGGATTTTCAGCCATCGACAGACTGAACAAGCCTGGATACAAATGTACTTGTATTGAAGTTTGTATATGGCTCATATTTGAGCTGAAAGAAGGGTTGAAAATCAAATTCGATGCTTTTCATCTGCTTCAAACTCTAAAATGCAGACCCACAAAGCTAGCCCTAATTATTTACTTTAAAAACATTATACACTTTGCTGTAAGTACAGCCTTTAACTCTGTCTGCAAGCTATTTATAGGGATTGTGTCTTTATCCATTTCACACACACACTGCAGCAAAAGGTCATTCATAAGTATACATCAGAAGTGGAAGACAGTGAAGAGGCATGCTAATCAGACTTGCTCCTAACCACTTGCTGTTCAAAGAGCAGAGTGGGGCTAGATACTAATGTATTTGACCCTTCAAAAGCTTAGTAGCCAATTAGCTTTCTAAAGGCTATGATGAACTGCACTCATTTACTGTGCATCCACACATTCAACTGTCATGTTTAACAAGCAGCAGGACCACCTACAGCTGCCCAGCAAGGCCCTTTGCATACTTAACACTGAGGCCGCATATGTAGTCACTAGAGAGGAAAAAAGATGTAAAAAGCACAGCTTGGGATGACTTCCACAAACAAAGCAATGACATTTGCAAACCCTAAGATTCCAGTCATTTCCATAATTTTCCAAAGTTGAATTCTCAGGAACGGCTCCAGAACATCAGTTCTCTTTGCTACATCAAAGGCAGGTCTCATCTTTCCTTCCAGAGCACCCTAGTCACAACCCCTGGAAAAGCCAAGGTGATCCTTGACATCTTGATCGGAAAGATTGTTACTAAACTGCCAGACCACATCTGAAGATGTCCACACATTCATTTGACATGACTAGCTCATGTTTCCCTCTGCCCTACCACAGCATACTTGGCCACTGGAGCCCATCATGTCAGAACACTTCATTCCCATCCATAGATCACAAATCAGCAGTGCAGATTTGCTGTTTTTCTTCTTAGATATCAAAGCAAGCTAGCCAGGGCTCACAAAACAAAGTCTAGGTAGATAAATGCAGAGACAGATTGCCAGAGACTCCTCAGTGTCCTTCAATCAATGCAACACTTGAAGATCAGCAGGACTGATAGCACAGCAACCAAAGAGTTGTGAACACCCTTTATCTGAGAAATAACTGCACATACTTAGTCAGCTACTTGTGAAGGGCATTTATTGGTCTGGTACCAAATCACTGAAACACTTAACATATTCTTAAGTCACATATGTCCCACAAGTGAAGTATGTCCTTGGCAGGAAGCTGAATCCGAACAGACTTAAACACATGCTTAAATATAAGCACATACGTAAGTGTCTCA
>VZTV01029510.1:0-14512 GCA_013400875.1 Anhinga rufa
CAGGGCTGCCCCACAGCTGTGCCGGGGGCTGGCGCTGCCTTTGCCGGCTCAACTCCCACCCTAAAAATAACCGAGGGGAGGAAGGATGGGTGCCGCGTCCGGCGGGCGGGGGCCCGGCGCCGCCGGGGGAGCGCGGTGCCGGCCGCCCCTGCTGCTCCGGGGCTCTTGGGGACCCCAAATCCCCTGGGAACCCCTTGGCGACGTCGCTCCCACCCCACGGCTCTTCGGTGCCTCCGAGGGATTTCGGTATCTTGGGCAGACTCCCCCGAGCGCCGTTTTTGGAGAAAACCCTGCGGAAAAGGGTTTTCCAAGGGAATAATTGTTTCCACGCCTGGAAAGCAGAGGCGCAGACGGAGGGAAACCGTTTCTGGAGATTATTTTCCTCCCGATTCTGCTTATGCCGAGGTTTTGGTTACAGCGTTACGCTCCCTCTGCTTCCCTCCTCGCGTGCCGCGGGGAGAGGAGGACGAGGAGCCTCTTCCTCCCACCCCAGCCATCCCCTCAACTGTTTTTCCTTTCCTTCTTCGTCTCCGCAGGGACGCCGCAAAAATACGACCCGACTTTCAAAGGTCCCATCTACGACAGGTAAGCGAAGCCTCTCGGGAGGCGGCGGTTTCGGCGGCGCCCCGTCTCGCGTCGCCGACGTTCCTCTCCCCGCTGGCAGGGGCTGCACCGACGTTATCTGCTGCGTCCTGCTGGTCATCGCCATCGTGGGCTACGTCGTGGTGGGCATCGTGGGTACGTTTCGGCTCCGTCGGCGTGGTTTTGGCAAGAGGGGAAGGGCTCGGTTCGGTGCCCGCGGCAGCAAAACGCCGTGCCGAAGGGCGTCGCGTCCCCGCGGAGGGGGGTGTCTCGTGAGCGGCGGGGTGGGGGGAAATAACGCAGCCGCCTCGTTCTGCCTCTCCCCGCTCAGCCTGGACCCACGGCGACCCCCGGAAGGTGATCTACCCGACCGACAGCCGCGGGCAGTTCTGCGGGCAGCAGGGAACCCCCAACGAGTACGTGTCGCGGCCGCCGCTCACCGGCACCCCGGGGCAAGCGGTTCCCTAAGCCGGGCTTTTTACATTTTTCATTTTGCCCGCTTTCTTCGCAGGAATAAACCTTTCCTCTTTTATTTCGACATCGTGAAGTGCGCCAGCCCGCTGGTGCTGCTGGAGTTTCAGTGCCCGACCACGCAGGTACCGCTCCCGGCCGGGTACGGCTCCCCCGGCTCTTCGCTTCTCCGCGGGAAAGCCCCGGTTTGCGGCGTCCCGGTGGAGGGTGCTCGCGGCCGTCACGTGCAGCTCCGCCGCATCCTCTTGTCCCGTCCAGATCTGCGTCACCAAATGCCCGGACCGGTACCTGACGTACCTGAACGCCTTCGGCTCCCGCACGCCCGGCGAGCTGGAGTACTACCGGCAATTCTGCGTCCCCGAGTTCAAAAACCTGCAGAAGGTGGGTTACGGAGCGTCGGCGTTCATCCGCCCGCCCCGGCGATGCCGGCGTTCCCCGGCGCGGTAATTCCTGCCCGACGGTTAACGTCCAGCTCGTCCGTCCCCATCCAGGCTCCCATCCAGGTGCTGACGGACAAGGAGTGCCCGGCCATGCTTATCCCCAGCACCCCACGTACGTCCGGAGGGCTAACGAGCTGCGACGAGCCGATTAACGAGCCCGCTCGCTTCCGTCGCGGTCGGGGGGGAAGCGGCCGCAGCGCGGGGCGGCTGTTGGGGGGTGTTTTTTGGGGGGGTCGGAGGCTCCTCTTTGGGGTTTCTGGGGATCCGGCGGAGGTTTGTGACCACAGGGGAAAGGGTTTTGGCTCCTCTTCCGAGCGGCCGAGGTTTGCGACAGTGATTTTTTTTTTCCCCCCCTCCTCTCGCCCAGTGGCGCGGCGTTGCTTCCCGGCCATCCGGGCCAAGAAGGGCGTCATCATGGTCGGCAACGAGACCACCTACGACGATGGCCAGGGGCACCGGAGGAACGTCACCGAGCTGCTGGAAGGGGCCAAGTGAGTCAGCCGCAGCCTTCGCGCCGGGCGGTTCGCCGCTCGCTTCGTCTTTGCCGGGGCCATCCCGAGAGCGAGCGGTTGCCGGTGATAACGGCAACGTGGCGCCTACGCGAGCGTACCCGGGGGAGCCTCGTAACGAGCTGCTTCGTTATTGCCGCCTCACCCAGAAGAGGAACGTTCGGTTTTACGTGCCGGCGCTCGTGCACCGCGTTCGGTCACTGATTTATACCGCGGAAGAGCCTTGAAAGCCCCAACGCGGGGCCCGCGTCCTGCGCTTGCAAGAGATCCTGCACCAAAAGCCGTATCCCGTGTTCGGAAGGGGAAGCGGCGGGGGGAAAACAGTGCCAGGAGATCGGCCTCGGTCTCGTGGAATTTTCTTGTTTTCTGGGCGTCTGGCGGAGGGCCGTTTAGGCGGGGGAGGACAAGGGGCCATCGAGGCAGCGCGAGTACAGGCAGCGGGCGCGGGCAGGGCCTCGCCGGGGCTCAGCCCGGCCCGACGCTCCTCCGCGTCTTTTCCCCCGGCTTCCGCTTCATTTGTGGTTTTCTTTTTGCATTGCAGAAAAGCAAACGTGGTCCTGGAGACCAGGCATCTGGCCATGAAGATCTTTGAAGATTACACGGTGTCCTGGTACTGGATAATAATGTGAGCAGGGGCCGAGCGACGCGGTACGGCCGTCTCTTCCCGTGGGCGGCTGGAGCGGAGCCCGCGAGGGCCGGCGCTCTGCCGCGGGCTCGGCGCCGCGCTCAACCGTGGGGCAAAGCTCGTGAATTAGCGACGTTTTGGGGGGGGGTTTGGGTCTTTTTTTGCCTTGGCCTTTGTGTAATTCCCGTTCAGACAAAACGAGAGATGGCGGAGGGTGTTTTGGAGCAACTTTACTCAGCCCCTGCTCGTGCTCCGTCCCCTCCGCCATCGACGATTCCCATTTTTACGGCCACCCCGTCATTAAAGCTTGAGGAAGGAGCCGGGGACAAGCTGACCGACGGAGGAAGGCGGCGGGGAGGGGATGGCATCGCCCGGTTTTTGACGCGTCGCTGCCTTCCTCCCGCAGAGGCCTCGTGATCGCGATGGTGGCCAGCCTCATCTTCATCGTCCTGCTCCGCTTCCTGGCCGGGATCATGGTCTGGGTGATGATCGTGATGGTGATCCTGGTGCTGGGCTACGGTGAGCGCGTGGTTGGAGCCTCTCCCCGCCTTCCCCGTTTTCCTTTCCCTATTTTAAGTGGGATTTGCACGCAGAAAGTTCACGCAGCGTCCTTCCAGGCGTCTTCTACCCGAACATCGGCATCGGTGGGGTTGAGCAGAGGCCGCCGGCATCTCGGTCTCGCCTTTTCAGTGCAAATATGACGATTTTCTGCTTTTCACCGCAGGAATCTTCCACTGTTACATGGAATATGCAAAACTAAAAGGGGAAGCGGGTTCCGACGTCTCCCTGAAGGACCTGGGATTTCAGACAGACCTACGCGTCTACCTCCACCTGCGGCAGACGTGGCTGGCGTTCAGTAAGCCTCCGTCCTCCTCCGGATGCGGGGTGGGACGCGGCGGATGCGCCCCGGCCCCGCTCCCTTCGAGGGACGGGGCTTGGGAAGGGGAGAGCGGGGGGGTTTGGGGTCTTCTCGGTCTCTTCGTGGCCCTTGGCAAAGGGTTGAGCCGAGGAGGGGGGGTGTCGCTGGGTGCCGCCTCCGCCGCGGGGCTGCCGTTGGTCCCCTGCGGAGCGTTCGGCGCCGCGATGGGTCTGCTCGGGAAGGCAAAGGCGGGCGCTGGCCGCGCCCTGGCGCTACCCGGGGCTCCCCTTCTCCTCCCAGTGATCATCCTGTGCGTCATGGAGGTGGTGATCATACTACTGCTCATCTTCCTCCGCAAGAGGATCCTCATCGCCATCGCGCTCATCAAGGAGGCCAGCAGGTCCGGGTGCTCCCCCGTCCCCAGGCAGAGGCGGCCGTCGTCGCCCGTCGCGGCGGGAGGACTCGGGGACGGCCGCTGAGCTCCTGCCATCGCCGCGGGGGTTTTAACTGCGTTTTAACCATCTTCTCGGCAGGGCTGTTGGTCACATCATGATGTCGCTGCTGTTTCCGTTGTGCACCTTCTTCCTGCTGTGCCTTTGCATCGCCTACTGGGCCAGCACCGCCGTGTATCCTTTCCTCTTCCTCTTCTCTGCGCCTCCCGGGGAAGGAGACTGCTCGGAAATCAAAGGTCTTCCAGGGCGCTGAACATCTTGCAGGATTATTGGCACATCCGTTCGCCAAACCGCCGGCCTAAGTCTCCAAGGTTAACTTAAAACAAACCCCAGCGTAGACTAGCGATGGCAGGAGGGTGGCGAGAGCAGAACCGAGTGTGATACGCCGAGGATTCGGGTTTGGGGTTTGCAAAATCTCCTTAACCGTCGCTCCGCAGTTTCCTCTCCACCTCCAACGAGGCGATCTATAAGGTGTTTAGCGAGACCCCGTGCCAGTTTTCCGGGCAGACCTGCAAACCGGAGGTGAGGACGTTGGGAAACTCATGAGTGTTCTGGTTTAATCTGTCGGAGACAAGATGGTTTGTTAACGTGAAAAATATTCTGGTGGCTGTTTGAGCCTGCAAGCTCTTCCAAGTGAAATCCTGCCTTTCTGAACTCGTTTACATCGCGTCGTTATTTTTCTTCGAGCTGTTGTGCGCGCAAAGGTGACTTTTCGGTCTGAGCAAGCGCTACCAGGCGAAAAATTAAGCAGGATAATGTCTTCTGCAAGCGGAGATTGCGTTGGGTTGGGCGAAAGGTGCCGTCGGTCCGCCTTGCGGCACGTCTCCAGCCGCCGCGGTGCGTGAGCTGTCTGCTGTCCTCTCTAGACCTTCAACACGAGCAACGTCACCAAGCTGTGCCGCGACGCCCAGTGCCTCTTCACGTTCTACGGGGGCGAGACGGCCTACCACAAGTATCTCATCGTCCTCCAGTTCTTCAACGTCTTCATGTTCTTCTGGCTCGCCAACTTCATCATCGCGCTGGGCCAGGTGACGCTGGCGGGGGCCTTCGCATCGTACTACTGGGCCTTCAAGAAACCCGATGACATGCCCGCCTTCCCCCTCTTCTCCGCCTTCAGCCGCGCGCTCCGGTACGTCCCTCGCGAGGAGGGCTTGCGAGCTTCTTGAGGTTGTCCCCTTCTAACCGGAGCGATCTTTCCCAGGTACCACACCGGCTCGCTCGCCTTCGGCTCCTTGGTCCTCGCCATCGTCCAAGTCATCAGGGTCGTTCTGGAGTATCTGGACCACAGGTTAAAAGGTACCGAAGCCGGAACGGCAAACGAGTAGACAAACGGGGTTGGCGTCTTCCGTGTTCCTTCGTGCCAGAGCTAACGTCCAGGAGAATCATTTCAGTATTTCGGTAGAGAATCAAGATTTTCCTTTTCGGATCCTCTAGTCGTCTCTTTCCCCAAGAGGCGTTTCCCAGGGCGGGAGCCGAGGGGTGCGCCGCGACTGCCGGCCTAAGTCAGCCGGGTCTCTGTACGGGTACCAGGGTTGGCTGCATCTGGCCGTACGACTGTCGATCGTGAAACGTAGGGAGCGAGAGGCAGCACGGGGAGAGGATGCGAGGCTCGTCCCGCTGTCTGTCTGTAGCATCGGCCTCCCAGGGAGGCTGAAAACAGGGCGAGGGGGGGGAGGCTGTGACGGGGCAGCGGCCCGTCTCATTAGGGACCTCCAAGTTGCTTCTGTAAGGGAAGGCGTCTCTCGGTTTGGCTGCTCACCCTCTCCCGTGGCGTTCCTCCAGCTGCAGATAATAAGTTTGCCAAGTTCCTCCTGAGCTGCCTGAAGTGCTGCTTCTGGTGCCTGGAAAAATTCATCAAATTCCTCAACAGAAACGCGTACATCATGGTAAGGGTCTCCCTGCGTTAGCGCCCAAAGGGTTGTGGCTGCGGCGCGGGGGTCTCGGCACGCTCGGAGGGTTTTTTTTTGGGTGGCTGTTGAGAACCGTGTCTCCCGACGTCATGGGAAAGCAAGGCTTCTTCGGCGTTTCCCAGCCGTTTGGCTGGAAAGCCTCGACCTCCGCCGTGTCCGCTTTGACTCTTTGGCTCCGGCGGTTGGACTTGACGATCTCAGAGGTCTTTTCCAACCTTAACGATTCTACGATTCTGTGACTTTGGGAGGGACCTTCTCAGAGGCGCTGGGGTGGGGGGTTCACCTCTCGGCGATGCCCGACCTGCCAGCGGACGAAGACGCTCTCCCAGGGTGGGATTTATCCGAGTTTTACTCAAAGACGGGACTAATTGCACGCTTTCTTAGCGGTGGGTTCAGCACGGTTCCGTTTCTCTCTTCCCCACCCCTTTTTTCCGGGACCCCCTCTAGATCGCCATCTACGGCACCAACTTCTGCACCTCCGCCAGGAACGCGTTCTTCCTGCTGATGAGGAACATCATTAGGTGAGGTCCTGGTGGGCGCGAGGGCTCTGCTCCCGACAGCCGGCTCGGTTATTGCCAAGTCCTTCCCGCCGCTGAAGACCGGCCCTGACTCTTGCCTGCCTCGTTTTCAGGCTTCCGCGGGGTTTCGCGCCGCGTTCGCAGCGCGTCTGCGCGTTGGCCGCCCCCTCCCACGCTTCCTTCTGAGTTCGGGGCGGGGAGGGGATGCGGATGCTCATCTCTCTCTTGTTTCCAGGGTGGCCGTTTTAGATAAAGTCACGGATTTCCTCTTCTTCCTCGGTAAACTCCTCATCGTGGGAAGCGTCGGTAAGCGCCGGGGACTGGGAGTTTCTCCTGGGGGCTACTGTAGGCTTTCGTAGCTGTCCCAAAACCCCCGGTCTCCTCACTCCTCCCGTGAAGCCGTTCCTTTCCGTCCCGTTTTACATCTTCCCTGCGCCCGTTTGCTGCCCTGCATCCCACAGCAATTCCCATCGGTTGCTTTTCCAGGAATCCTTGCCTTCTTTTTCTTCACCCAGCGGATAAAGCTGGTCCAAGACACGGCGCCGTCCCTGAACTACTACTGGGTCCCTATTCTGGTGAGCCGCTTTCTCGTCCTTCGGGGAATTTAAACGCGACGGAAGGAGAGCCTTTACACAAAATGCCTTAAAAACACCCCTCCGCTCGCTGCTTCTGAAGGACCTTCTTTGTTGAAGGCGTTTTCTCCGTCCCTCTCGAAATAAGCCCTTTGTTTCGGCCAGCCGCAAAGAGGCGTGTCGCCCTTCCCCTGCTGCCCAGCTTGGCCTCCGTCCACCGTCGTCTCGCTGAGGCCTTTTGTCCTGAATCGGTCTGGCCCGAACAGTCCTGCCCTGTTCGCTTCTCCTCCTTCCCCCCGGGGAATCTGGGATTCAGCAGGTTTCCATCCCCCCGGCCGAGGGAGCGGGGCTTTGCGCCCTTTGCAGATGCCGGGTCGCGGCGTGACCGCGCCATTTCTCTTGCAGACGGTGATCGTGGGCTCCTACCTCATCGCCCACGGGTTCTTCAGCGTGTACGGCATGTGCGTGGACACCCTCTTCCTCTGCTTCTGTAAGTGTCTGGCTCCGAGGGTCTGCCTCCCGCTGGGCAGGAGTTCGCGGTAGCGAATCCTCCCGCCCTTCGGGGCCGAGCCCCCAGGCTTGTCCAGATTTGGGGTTTGCTCCAAATTCCCGTGGCCTCTCCGTGCGGTTTTCTCCCGCTTTTCTCCTCCACCAACCCCTACCTGCGTTCTTACCTGCTCCCCCCGCCGCCTGCTAGCAAGGGAAGCCCACAGCCTGTCCTGGGGTCTCCTGCGGCCTCCCTTGGTCTTTCTGTTTTGGTGCTTCGGTCTTGGTGGAACCTAACTGCAACTAACTTCTATTTTCCTTTTTTTTTTTTTGTTCCTCTTTTCTGTTTTCTCTTCCTTCCCCTCTCCCCCTCATGTCTCTCTTCATACGTTCTCCGTCCTTCACCTCCGCCCTGCCTCTCCCCGGCTCTTCCGCCCTTTTTCCACTCTCCCCCGTCACGGCTGCTTCTTCCCGGGGTTGCGAAAAGGTGAAGATCTGGAGAGGAACGATGGATCTCCTGAGAGGCCTTACTACATGTCCCCCGAGCTGAGTGAGATCCTGCTGAAGGGGAACCTAGAGCCTTCCAAAAGCGCCGATAGCCAAGGCTAGGGGCTGGCCCCGGGAGGAAGGCTGCGTGCCCGGGGGGCCGCCGGACGCTCTCGGTGCCCCCACCCCGGCCCAAGCAGCGTTCTCCTGAGCCCGCGCGTGGCAGCCACGGCGCAAATCCTTCCCCTGGATGTTCTTCAAAGCCTTGAGGGTAGAGGGGGTGCCGATTCCTCGGCGCCCGATGCTGTATCAAATCTACCTTCCTGCCCAATAATGAATATTCCTGTATCGAGAGAACAAACCTAGAGTGTCACCTAGAGTCAATCTGGGGTCCCACGTGTCCGGTAGCGCCCGGCAAGGAGCGCTTGGCTCCGGCGAGCGGCCGGGAGCCGGCTGGACACGCACGGGTGCCGATATATAGCTGTGTTTCACGCTGAAGCGGAGTTCTTTGCTGTGAAAAGGATGGGAGGAGATTGCTGCTCTGTGGGACGGGCCAGAGCGGGGTTCGACAGCCCGAGAACGCGCCTTCCCCTTTGTTCTGCCCCCAGCAAAGAGCAAGGAGCCTCTTTCCTCGCCCACTCTTTCTATGCAAAACCAGGTTGGCGCGCTTCAAAAGGTTTCTTTGTGAGCTTGCAGATCTTTTGTGTTTCGAGTCCCGTTGTTGCATCGGCAGCGCCTGCGTCACAAAACGGAGCAGCCGAAACCTCCCCGTTTCCTTCGTGCCGCCGGTTTAGCGAAGCAAGAAAGGAGCCGTTGCCGGTTGCAAGACGTTAAAACTCGGGAGAGAGGGCTTTTCCTCGCAGCATCCCTCGTTTAATCGCAGAGGTTTAATCGCTGCGGGGAGGTGGCGGCTCGTTCTGGGCTCCGCTTTTTCATCCCAAAGCGGTTGAGTTGATGGTCCGGCTCCGGTGGGGCGGAGGAGCCGGAGCCGTGACGACCTTCCGCGCTAACGCAGCCGTGGGACGGAAGGCGAGTTCCCAAGGCGGCTCCGGCGACTCTGAATTGCCGTTGTCCGGGGAAGGCGATGCCCGGAGCATCCCCGGCAGGCTGGAAGGAGCGCGGCGCGCTGGCGGGTGTTACGCCGGGGACGCATTGCGGCGCCTGGAGAAATCGGGCCAAAACCATGAGAAGTTTGGCTGGGAGGCAGCTGGGTCCCCTATGGGAACGGCAGCCAAGCGCAGGCTGGGTCCTCGCCTTGTTTTCTCCTCGATTAGCCCAGAAATGGTCAAGATGTTTTTAAAAAAATAAGAAAAAAAAGCCATTCCGGCTGCACGCAGCCCGGGTTGCCGCGGTCAGATCTCCTGTTACAAGTGCTCACGCAGGCACGGAGCCCCCGTCTTTTGAGTCGTGCCCTCGTAGGACAAAGCCGTAGCGTCAACGCTCGTATTTCCATCACGGAGCAATACTGAAATCCCTCTCAAAATATCCCAGGGCGCTTTCACTCGACTCCGAAACTGCCGCTTTGTGGGTTTGTTTGGTTTGGGGTTTGTTTTTATCTTTCCTTTTGGTGGCTGTGACTTTTTCCGTCCGCTTCTTGTTGGCGCAGCCGCTCCGCTTTGAGGAGCGAGAGGCCGAGCAGCGCGCTGGGTGCTGAGACACCGAACGATTACGTACGCGTGGCGTGCCGACGAGGGCGTCGTGCGCCCCAGCGAGCCGCGCCGGTTCTGCCGCACGAAGAGCGGGGAGAACCGCGCCGCCGGGCTCCTCGGAGGGGGAGAACCGCGCCGCCGGGCTCCTCGGAGGAGGGGAACCGCGCTCGCGGCCGGCAGAGCTTGAGGTCGTAGAGGAGGCCTCTTCCTTACGGCGCTTTCCCACCGAAAAAAAAGAACCAAACCAAAAACCAAACCAAAACCATGCAAATCTCTGGTTTCTTCTAAATAACAGGGGGCTGTTTGTGGAGTGCGGCGCTCCCCTGTAAAACAGGGGATGCGCGACCGCGGTGTTTTGTACGGCTGGGGGCGTTTAGCCGGGGCGCAGGGAGAAAACACCCCCCCGCCCGCGGTGAGCCGCAAGACTTTTATTTCTCTCGAAGCTAGCGATGAGGGGAGCGGGACGACGGCACCTCTCCGCCTTTCGGCTCCTCGCCGCGTCCTGCCGTGCCAACCTCTGTGTCTGTCTCCCCCCACTGCTGGCGCGGGGCGGGGGTTCTCTTTGCAGTGGAAGACCTGGAGCGGAACGACGGTTCGGCCGAAAAGCCTTACTTTATGTCGCCCGACCTGAAAAAGCTCCTCAAGAAGACGAACAAAGGTCAGCCGGACGCCTAGAGCCTGCCCTCGTCCTTTCCGCGCTTCCTCTTCCCGTCCCTGCTTCGGGAGCGGAGCTGCGGGACGAGGCCTGGAGCTCAGCATCGTTTGTCCCACGCGGAAACCTCGTTAAGGAACCTGAACCACCGTCTCTACCCCTGCGGCAGGCAAGCGGCAGAAGGTGGGGGGTGGGGGGGCGGTTCGCTAAAGAGAGGAATGGGTTATTTTAATGATTTCACCTTAAATCGCCGGGGTTGCTCAAGGAAGACCGCTCTAGCGCGTCGGCTTCCGCAGATCTCGTCGCGGCTAACGTCCCGCCAGCTCAAACACGGAGCTGGGGAACTCCCGGCCGAAATCAGGCGCTGATAAAAGCAGCGGGGGAAATGTCTCCGATACACAGGGTAAAGTTTTGTCGATCCGGGGTTGTCGAGAGGCACCGAAATGAGATGAATTGGATTTA
This sequence comes from Anhinga rufa, assembly GCA_013400875.1. Classification (NCBI taxonomy): domain Eukaryota; kingdom Metazoa; phylum Chordata; class Aves; order Suliformes; family Anhingidae; genus Anhinga; species Anhinga rufa. The sequence continues at coordinate 10,674 of VZTV01029510.1, forward strand.
ATAATTTTATTTTCTACCGGGGAGGAAAAAAAAAAAAAGGAGAGGATGTTACCGTGAGGTCAGCCGCCCCATGGCACGTGGGTAAATCCCGTAGCGAGCAGCTGACGGGTTTAAGCGGCTCCTCGGCTCCGTTTTTATCTGCAGCCCCCTCCGAATATTGTATCGCAGTTGTCCGTTCTTACCCCCGAGAGCTGAAATCGCCTTCCTTCTCTTGCCACCTTCTGGAGACGCCGCAGGGCCCGGCTCTGGGGAGGCGCCGAGCGCCGCTTAGACGACTAATTCGTTAGGAAAATGCCAGTTAATTAGTGTTCTGGTAGCTGGGAAGCGCGGGGGGGGNAGGGGCTAACGAGCAGGGCTTGGGCATTAGGGCTGAACGGCGTCTGGATACAACCCCGGACGGACGGACGCTCTGTACAGTTATTGCATCTTTCTAGGACTGACGGCTTCTAGCGATTCCCCCTCAAAAAATCCTGCATTACATATGACAAAAAGATAATAATTTACAGCGACGCCTTCCCTACCTGTCGAACAAAACGCTTGGCTTGTGGGATGAGTTTAGGTGTGGGGAGGGAGTAATGTATATATCGTTTTGGGGTTTTTTAGGTTAATATTAGGTAATTTTAAGCAAACCAAATGACAAACAACAGGTTGCCTTACATCCGTAGATGCCACGGCGTCGCCCGGGCTTGGAGCCGATTGCTGGTGCTAAGGGGAAGGTCCAGGCCTTTGGCAGCTCCTGTCAGGAGAAAAAGGGGAGGAGGGGGTGGGGTGAGAAATAGATTAACTGGGGTTAAAAATCATTAAAACGCAAGTCTTTACCAAAATTGAAACACCTCCTCTGAGAGGCGCAGCTGCTGGGGCGTCCTTTGGGCGGCGGGAAGCTCGCCCGGGTTTAGTCACCGTCACCGCCCGTAATCGTACCTTTTTTTTTGGGGTGGTTTAACTAATTTAAAACTAAATGCACTGAGGCTTTGGTGGCCAGTTTAAACAGCTGCCAAAGCGCGGGGGGCCGGCAGCAGCGGGAGGCTCCTGGCGTCACGTACGCCCCCCTGCCTTAAAAAACACAGACCCTCTATCGCAAATGTTTGCTTAGCCACCTTTAATTTGTGCCGAAGGATATATTTTGCTGCTTTTATACATATTTTTTAGTAAGCTTTAGATCCCTGTAGTATTTTTGTAAGACACAAGGAACGTTTTCTATCCGAATTATTAAGTGGTTTGGGGGTGGGGGTTTGTATATGTTGCTTCTAATAGTTGTTTCAGTTCTGTAGCCGTGATTTCGATCCCTTCCACTCCTCTTTTTGGGACCGATTTTGAAATATCAACCCGGCAGCACGCGGAGACGGAGCTGCTCTGGCCCCGGGGCGGCGAAGCGCCGCCGGCGTCCGCCCAAGCCGATGGCAGGCGTCGAGCGGCGCGTGCTGGAGCCAAACGCCCCCCTTTCTCCGCAGCGCCTTTTTGCTTCGCGGCTCGGAGCAGCCGAGCCAAGGCTTGGGAGGAGAGGTAAAGAGAAAAGGGGGAGGTAAGGCTAAAAAGGGGGAGGTAAAGCTAAAAAACCATGAAGGTAAGGCTAAAAAGGGGGAGGTAAAGCTAAAAAACCATGAAGGTAAGGCTAAAAAGGGGGAGGTAAAGCTAAAAAGCGGGAGGTAAAGCTAAAAAACCATGAAGGTAAGGCTAAAAAGGGGGAGGTAAAGCTAAAAAACCATGAAGGTAAGGCTAAAAAGGGGGAGGAAAAGCCAAAAACCATGAAGGTAAAGCTAAAAAGGGGGAGGAAAAGCTAAAAAACCATGAAGGTAAGGCTAAAAAGGGGGAGGAAAAGCTAAAAAGGGGGAGGAAAAGCTAAAAAACCATGAAGGTAAGGCTAAAAAGGGGGAGGAAAAGCTAAAATGGGGGAGGAAAAGCTAAAAAACCATGAAGGTAAGGCTAAAAAGGGGGAGGAAAAGCTAAAAAGGGGGAGGAAAAGCTAAAAAACCATGAAGGTAAGGCTAAAAAGGGGGAGGTAAAGCTAAAATGGGGGAGGAAAAGCTAAAAAACCATGAAGGTAAGGCTAAAAAGGGGGAGGAAAAGCTAAAAAGGGGGAGGAAAAGCTAAAAAACCATGAAGGTAAGGCTAAAAAGAGGAGAATCCTCTTGGTTTGGGATAGGGGCTAAGTGGGACTAATTAAGGGACTAATTAAGGGACTATATTCCGTTTCCAGCTATACTAGCACCTACGAGAGAGTATTCTCTGCGGCCTGATGCTGGTCCCGACTCACATTTTTTTCTCCTCTCCCATCCTCGCGTAGGTTTTGAGGTGGTTTGTTTTATTCCCTGTTTGGAATTTTTGTGTAGAGGGTAAGTTTTATTCCCGCTCGTCGCCTTTAGCCGTTCCCTTTTTTTTTTCTGTCAAGGCGCTCTGGTTGGGGAAACACCGGCCGAAATAGCAGGGGGCCATCAGGAGCTCGATTTATTTGCGTAAACAGTCGAGATTTTTCGGTCTGGAAATAGAAACGTTGAAATGAAGAGCTTTTCAAAGCCGAAAACCCCAGGCGCTGCGCTCGCCGAGAGCTCGGGAAAGCAGGGGGGGGGCAAATCGTCCCGTAAATAAGGGGGTTTTGGGAAAAAAAAAAACAGAGCCACGTGGGCGAGGGCAGCCCTCCGGCGGGATCTTAGCGTGCGGAAAGGCTTCTCTCCGCGACTTGGGTCGTTTCTTTCCGCCAGCGTGGACTGATCCGTGCGCTGGGAGACGTCTCCGGTGTAAAGCTGTGTGTTTAAAGGCATTCATTTGTCTTGTCTTTAGGAATAACCGCGCTCTTTTTCCCTATCGAGATGCAACTTGCGTCCCTATAAGCCGCGCATGCTCCGCATCCTTCCCTGAATCGGGCCAGGGCAAGTAAAAGAAAAAAAAAACAAACTAAAAAAAAATAAGCTAAAAACGGCAGGGCTGATGTTCTACGAAAAATATTCCTTTTTTTTTTTTAATGTGTTTCTGAGGCATTAAGCTATGCAGCGGGGCTCCTGCGCGAGGCCGTACCCGCGGCGCGTCCCCCACCTCGCGCGCGCCGGCTCCATCGACGTCGCAACCGCAAATAAAAGTGCCTCTTTGGACCTCGCTTTCGCCGCCCGCTTCCTTCCGACCTCACGGGGCTCCGCCGCCGAGGCAAAAGCCTCTTCCCAAACTCTCCGCGGCCCTTCGGAGAGGGGTTGGGGGGGCGGAGGGGACCCCCTCGGAGGAGCCGCTGGGCCAACCGCGCTCGTTAGTTCCTCTTCGTTGCGGCTTCTGCTCGGCTCCGCGGCTCTTATCTGCCCGGCGGCGCAGAACATCTGGAGAAAGAGCAGAGCGTGACCGATACGGCCAGCTTTCGCCCCAAAAACGGGCCGTCGCAGCTCGCTGCAACGCGCACCTGAACGCTTGCCTTCCTGTTTTCAGAGTTTAGGGCTTAGATTTGGGTTTTTTTGACCCAAATGAGAGCTCTAAGGGGTTATGGCGGGAGCCGCGGCGGCGGCCGGGTGGCACCCTCTGCCGCCACACCAACACATCGCAGGCGGCGGCTCCGTGGAGGGCGACGGGCACCCATCGGCGTCCCCTGCGCCGGGGGCGGTGGGACTCAAGCCCTGCTTGGGATCAAGCCTAGAGACCAACCCTGCATCGGACCGAGTCCCGTCTTGCCACGTGGGACAGCGGGCCAGTGGCCCAGCCGCGCTGGTGGCCACCCCTTCTCGGGGACCCAGACCGCTCCCCCGGCCCAAAGGGCTCACCAGCCCCAAAGGCCACTGGTCCCCAGAGCCACTGGTCCCTCAGGCTACCAGTCCCAGAGCCCACTGGTCCCAGAGCCCCCCAGCCCCTCAGGCCACTGGTCC